>WOGN01002639.1:0-16402 GCA_015342105.1 Leptinotarsa texana
GGGATAGGAGTTGAATATATCCACTGCAACACTCCCACGTGGACATCCGGTCCACCCCGGCCTCCAACCGGCGTGAATGGAAGTGCTGTTTCTCTTTACACTTATTCTTTACACTTATAGACTTTTCACAAAATTTTTTAAATTATGGTTGCACGTTCTATGACGGCGGACATTCACAACACAAAACTGAGTTTCATCTCCACGTACCTTCGTTGTGGACGATCGCTGTCAGCACGTCCGTCCACCACCATATCAGAAACGAATCTCCTTTGATGTATATTTTGTTTAAGTCTAAATGGTATTGACTTATCAACTGAAATAAACTATCTGGTTTGATCCCATTGTGTAGAGTAGTGTAGTGTGATATTGTGGTTCTATTCCCTTCATTTGATTTGGATTTAACAATTTAAGGGTATAATTGGTTTCATTATAATCGTTTAGCCAATACAATATACCGTGAAACCTACTTCACCTACATATCTTGATTTTAATGTCAGAAACGGAAACTCATTCTTCAAAAAGATGTAACTAAAGTTGACAACACATTAAACATTAGTTCAAAATTCTATCATTTATTGTGTATATACCTCATTTTTTCGAAATATATAATTTGAAGAATCGTCTGTCTGTCTTAACGCGATAAACTTAAAAAATACCAAATTATTTGATTCTCATGCAGTACCAATGGAGTCATGCAAGACAATGTGAATGTATATAATTTATTAATGTAATTTATATTTTGTGTGAACTGTTTGAAATATGATGATGTTATCTGTGGTGCTATCCTGATCCCTTTGGCAAACTATTTAGACGGAACGAAATAATTTTGTCCAATAAATATGTTAGTTATCTCAAACATTTTATGCAAAACTATCAAGCGATAAAATGAATTTCTTTGAAGAACAAGATCGCATTTGTGTTTTCAGGTAGATGGGTAGTTACGTATTTCAAAATTAAAGTTGATGATCGTGGACTTTTTTGACCAAAAGTCAAAGGTGAAAGGATATCATTATTGATTACAGTCCGATGAAAACATCGTTTCCTATTAAACGGATACTCAAAAACTTCGTGGAACTATCTGAGGCGGTCAAATCATTAAAATTGATACCCCATTGTTAGATAGAGAACTGAAAGTATTGAACAACCCTCGTATCTGCGATATGGACATAAACATTCATAGTCGTCATTTTCCCGAATTATGACTTCCAGCCGTTCCAAAGCCCTGGCTCATTTTGCCGAACTACTTTATTATTCTGAGGTTATCTGTTTTCCAAACCAAAGCCATTCCGCTTCGATGTATATAGATTGGTGGAATAGCTTTTTTCACGTATCAGATTGAGTAAAGGGTCGACAGCTATTGATAAAAAATGAATTATGGTAATAATGTAAATAGATTGCAAATAGTGCCCTGATATGATCGCATCAACATGAATTGGGGTATTGTTCCAGACAAAAGAATGTGTTTGTTTTTTTGAACTGACTGTTTCTCCGTAGGGTCACTACTATTTATTTTCGCCATATTGCATAAAAAGAGGATAATGATAAGGATTTATATATCTTGGAATTTAACCCTCCCACTAACAGTTTTGGGTTGGCAATAAAACTGGCATCACATATTAATAAGTATCTGAATATTTTCTTGAGTTCACGACTTTTTTAAAATTTTCTTTCAATGTACGAGTTCTTCATTTTGGGAAAATAATAATGCGTATTTGCTTTCTATTCTCGTCCTCCATTCTCTTGCAAAAAAGAAGGAAATTCGAAGACACCAATAAAATGTTATTCATAAAGATATGTAGACTATGTAGAAGTTTCTTTCAGATTCGAACTGGACGAAAATACTATACAAAATAACCCCAATTTTTCTATGACTATGGAGAAATAGGAAGAGCAAACCTTTATTTCGTGAGAAATAAACCTTTCCTAAAAATATACCCATTCAATTCGAAGATGCCTATAGCTGACATTAAATCAAATAACCGAATAAATATCATTAGGTACTGTTGTGGAAGGCATGAATGAACATCTTGTAATATTATACAGAGGCAATAAGGCAAGTGTCTCATTCCGAAACATCGATGTCCGCCATTGATAATGTAAGTGAAATCTAACCTCTTTATTATGCTCGTACTATATTGTGTACCAATCCAGAATGATATCTGATTCAATTCCAGAACGAATGGGAACACGTGTTTTTGTATAATCCAGTGCTGTCGAATTGACAATGAATTCTTTCCAGCTTTTGACACGATTCGAAACATTTTGCATGAGATGACCCATAACGCTTTTTCCTTTTACGCGATCTTGGGTGGTTGAAGTCTTTATCTGGGGGTTGTCGACTTCAAACAGTCACATATGTTTGTATACTTTTGTATACCTACGATGTTTTGCCACATGCATCATTTCTAAGAAATTTATAGGCTAGAAATTAGTAACCAACAGAAACAAACTGAATGGTTTGCCCACTCGAGAGCCTGCCACGTATAATTATCTATGTGAAAAATATGGTGTGCTAAAATCCAAGCCACAAAAGGACATTGTTTGGCCTTGGGACTCTATTCATAAGTCTATGACTATCTATGTCATTACAAACACCAATCTAATTGCAAATTGCACAGGTTTAAAAGAAATTGGCACATCTGTAGTTATAACAGGAATTCGTGGTAAGTATCAATTTGTTTTCTCTTCAAAACATGACATTTAAAATGCTGGCTGCGACAACGTTTTTCGAAAATTTTCAAATGACTAATCGCGTGCCGTTGCACAGCCTTGGTAGGGAATGAGAGAAGGCTTATTGTATGAGAGAGACAGAAAACCGGCTTCATTCACATCCGTGCTCTTTACTGAGAAGTGACACCGGTAGACGCCTGGCGGGAATAAGTGATCTATGATCAGGGCTAAAAATTAGAAAATTAGTAAAATGGCTAATTGAAAATAGGGGTTGGTAACATAAGGTGAGAATTGACGGTTATATGTATTTTTTACTGTCATAAAAAATTAAGACAAATAATTTCGTCTGAGAAATGAAAAAAAAAGTGTTTGTTATCACGAATGATGTATGATAATTTGTTTTTTCGAGTTCCGCTCCGTGTTCTGGGTTATTGATTCACACAAGAATAATTTTTCCAACGTTTCAACAAAGTCGCATCAGCCATCTTCTGATGATGTCTGGATTTTAGAACTAGACTGATTTAATCGAAGGGATGAATAGTACTATTCAACTAGGATGCTGCCACTACCTGTGTTTACTCGACCATTGGTTTTTTCCCGATTACCTGTGCTGTTTTGCCTGCTTTTATTAATATGCCTGTATTAACATGTGCTAGGTTTTGATTCTAGGGTTGTACGGTCTGTTTGCTTTTGTGAATCGATAAGATGGATCTCCATGTTGCCGGTTATCTTTGCGCATCATCTTTCTTGTCCATAATATTAAGCCTTTTTTCAATTTTAATGGCATCTCTGATTGTTCGAGAGTAGACGTTTTCATTGCTTGCTAGTGTTTTTGTGTTTTTGAAATTTTTGTTGTGTCCTGTCGCTAATATGTGTTTGAAGAGAGAAAACGTAGTAGTTTTCCCTTCTATGTTAATTTGTCAATGTTACATTCCATTTTTCTACTTTTCATTTTATATTGTTTACGATACAATTTGAATACAACAAAAAACTTTCCACAAAATATTTCTATTTCATATTTTCACAGATTTGGGATTCTTATGAACAGTCTACAGAAGTACTCCAAGTAAATGAAAATCAGAATGCAGGCACCTATTCAAAGTCTATATCGTACATTTTGATTATTTCATTCATGTTACGATAAGATAACAAATAGCCGTCAACTATAATACTTACTCCTCTTCTTTTCAGTCATAGTGCTCATTTTCATAGTATAGTGTAACGTAGAGTGAGTGAAGTACAGAAAGAGATATCTACTTTTAGTAATGTCATTCTCAAAATAGGTGGGCTTGGTGTATAAGTCTGAAGGGATTAATGAAACAAGTCGTAAAATTGCGAAGAATGAAGTATTTTCTGTACATGTTTTCGTATAGAAAACACGATTTAAATGATTTTTTTTGAAAATCATCCATCAGAAAAACTCCCACCTTTGAAGTTAATTATAGATATGAATTCAAAAATGGATTATAATAAATCATATTTTGCATTTGTTAATCGTAACGAATTTTAGAGTTATAAGGATATTTCTCACAACAGTTTATTTCTATAATAGTTCTGACAGAAAACATCGTAGAATCATAAAATAATAAAGATCATAGGATCAAGAAAATACGTAGAATCGTAGGAAGCATATAATTATGAAAATTATAAGAACCAATCACTGATAGCATAAAAATAGGAATAAATTGGACACAACGTGGGGATCGTCTTGGACGTATATGACTGCAATATATGTCTGGGATGGCTACTGCTAGAGGTCTCAAGAATCAGAAGAGTCCATTTGTAGAAGTCTGAAACAACAGCCAGGACTTTCTTTGATGGTTTCTGAAGATAGAATTTCGATCAGATGATGTGAGGTTATGTACATTAAACCCTAGGGTTAGGCCCTGTATTTTGTTATTATTCCTATGAGAATATGTCAAAAATCGATACTTTGAGTTCTTCAAACAGTGACCATTCATTTTCACCATTGATTTAGGGTTTTTTATTAATCAATTCTTTTCAAGGTTGGGGGATGCAAAACCCTATTGAAACTGTCAAGCAAACCGTATTCCTTATTTTATTGGTATTCTTGAAGTGCCTCCGATCCCGGTTTAACTGAGTTGACCTACAGTGACACGTGTTGAAAAGGAAAAGTATTTCTAGAAACTACTGTAGATACCGTCCAAATAAGAGCTTTCAATTTGGTAACCTTTGTCAACACTTATAATGTCATTTATATAGAAATCAATAATCGACCTGCGCACTTGCTTTCGCAAATTATGAGTTAGTCATTCCAACTAGTCACTTACACCGCTTTCTTACTATAGATCAAGAAACGAGTAAGATAACGTTACATCAACGCCGTTTCCAGGCATCTCCTCAGTTGTTTTATGATTTATTTGAAGACGGTGTTCGCCTGTACATATTCAAAAATACGTTCATAGGAATGAGTTTTACTTTTTCCATATTATCAGAAAAAACTAGAAAATCTCCTGAGACAAAAAATATATTGAAACTGAAGTGGAACCACATATCCCGGAGATCGGAATATTATTTGAACAGCTGACGATAAATATTAGCAAATACATTTAAACAAAATTCTACATTTGTTATCGAAAGTTTGAGTAGTACCATCGTTTTCAAGGAAAACACTTCCCGAATGAAACAAGAATGCCTATTGAAATTTCTTTGAATCCCTCTTCCATTTTCCTTATTTTTCTGATGCTCTGAGAATATAGACCACGTATCAGAATCCCATTTTGAGCCCGTTCTTTTTTGTTTGCATCCACCTCTAGTCGGAGATCCTGATCTTTCGATGGCGGCACTTTATCCTCAAGTATTAGGTCTGGCTATTTGTTTTACGGTTCTTGTGGCGCACGATCGGACTGGCGACAATAATGCAGCAATATTTCTCAATTTCCTTCGACTCTCAGGAAATTCTCAGAATGCTGTAATCACTTTTAAAGAATAAATCTCCTTCGTCCGCAACTCGAAGAAATTCAATTTGGTTGAGATACGTAGGGCGTGTTTTCGTTTTTCTCTAATGTTAAAATATCGATGAGGGAAAGCGAAATGGAGTGTACAAAGATTGTCTACTGAAAACGTTTACTTTCTATCTATGTTTTGTGAAATATAGAATGGAAATCCTAACCAACAATAATATTACGATGAGAGTAAAACGCGACCAGCTCGTGAAGGTATGAAAAATTAGAGAAAAATCAAGGCACCGGAAGAAAGAACGGTTCAAATAACATATTAATCTTGTTATATTAACTTTGACAAACATCTACTGTACTTTATTTGAATACTATTCAATGAAATTTGGACACAACTTTAAAGAACAAAATACTTTTCTGGCTAAAGATAGCCCTGATCTGCCATTTACACAGAAAAAATCATCAATATTCATTCTATCTGATCTGAACTGAACAAAACAGTTTATGAGTTGACAAACGGATTTCCGTACAACTGAAATCTCAGTCGATCCAGAAAGTAATAAATGGAAGAAACCCCCATAGAAATATTCAGTTACGGGCATTTTAAAAATATTCGAGTTCATTATCAATAAGTCTTAACTCCGCCATTTTCACTTGTACATTGGAAACGATCTAAATGTTTTGCAAAGGCAACTTAATGAGATTCTTCAAATGATACGTCACGGACTGTAGGAAATTCATGCGGAGAAGCCCTTCATAATATAACTTTTTGACTAAGATATAAATTGAAATATATCATAAGAATAATCGATACGTGAAGCTTTCGACATGACACAAAATATAATCCCAAGTAAGTGTATCTGAAGCAGTACTAGAACACAAAGTACAGAAGAATGGGAATCCTTTAGGATAAAATAAAAAATCAGCCAAAAACTGTTTTTATATTCAAGAATAATATCCGCTGAAACATGAGAAATACAGTTTCAGCAAAGATGTACGCAGCTAATGATGACCTCGTTATATTTGCAAAAAAAAAACAGAAACTTGACGAAAAATATGCAGGAACATGAGCAATTTCAACAAGTATGATCAAAATTAATTCTAAGTATATCATGATAATAATTATAGAATTTCAATTAAAAAGAATTTCGCTGTACGTCAGCTTCATCAGCTACTGGTAATATATTTTATATAACAGTATGTGACTACAAAACTTTTGAAATAAATAAATGAATCTGGTGAAACAGGTATATTTTGAATAAAGAATCAGGTACAGTATTACTTCTATGAAACAGATAAAATAATGGTATTTTATATCGAAACTTAATTAAATAACTGACTCATTCTGACAAAATAGGTAGATGTAGAAAGCACAAATTGATACACTATTATTTCCAAAATAACAAGTAAAAATGTAAATATGTACATTGTTGACATTTATGTCAAAAAAATTATTATGTGAATATATTAATTGATAACCGGAGTTTGACTATTCTGCTACTTCTCTCTCGCAGTTCAATAAACATCATACCAGTCTTCGAATCACCAACGAGAACTTCTACGAAATTATCAATCAACATAAAGACATCAAGAAAATATAGACAGACGCATCCAAAACAACTTATGGCACTGGGGCGACAGTAGATACACCCGATTTCATCCTCATTTGCAGACTACCGACAACTACAAAAATCATCACAGGGGAATTCTACGACATCGGATATTAAAAAAAAATGGTAGTATCATCTGTGAGCATCTCACAAGCTTCAGGTGAAATAATTGAAAGCCACTCGGCAAGTAACCTGAACAAAAGTGAACTTCGAGCAACTAGTGAGTTTATTATTATAGATTTACCTGGGATATAGCAGACATAGGAGCGTGAGAGCCATCCATAACCCAAACACATAATTCCCTAAAGGATCAGATTTTCATCAGGCCATTAACAAATATCTTATATCTCGGAAACATACAATATATGATAGTTGTGAAGCTAAACTAACAGTAAGACATATTATAGAGATATATTTCACCACCCTCACAATGACAAAAAACTGATGAGAAAGCTACAAATCATTATTTTTCAAAATATTTTTTCAATATTGAAAATATTTATTACCAATTGGGAATGAAACTACGTATGAAATCAAATCAAATTCAATCTGAGAACTCATAAAACTATAAAACTATAAAACTATGCATTGCTACTGAAATGTGTTTCAACGCTAAGTATCCAGTATATCATTGAAAATACAATTTATGTAAGTGAAACGAAAAATAAATAATACCTGGAGTGAGGCGAATAAAATTTTAATGTAAGAAACGAAACTGGGTAACATTTCAGCTGATACAAAAGAATGACAAAGTAGAAATGTACACAAATTGAATTACACCCAAGAGTCTCATTTAGTTGACATAATAGAAGCCAAAAAGAAAACCTTTTTGCAAATTAAAATGCAAAGAAACATAGAGAGGTAATAAAATTCCCGAACGGAAACATTATCTTCCACTTCCGACGATCTTATTACAAGTACAATTAATTTAATACATTAATTACGTAAGCTAACCCTATTCTACATAGAAATGTTCAACTATGAGAGACAGTTACTCATATTCATTTTTTCTCAATGAGATTTTCCTAATAGTACAGTCATGACACAAGTTATCTTTTGTCAGAAATTTCGATGATTTTTTGCTCGAAATTTTTGAATAGTGCATAGATATTCTGTGCCCGCTTTGAAAGTTCTGATCTCAAACAATGTTAGTAACAAAAATAAAAAAAATAAATAAAATCGGGGCGTTTCCAAAGATTTTCTGTTTTATTGACGCCACTGAAAGGCATTTCGCTTTTTTTCTCCCAACTTTCACTGTTCAAAAATCTGTTTTTCCGTTAACCAGCTATCACACTCCTACGAACGACTACCCTTAGAAGTCGAAACTTGTGCGAGCTAAGGACTAACAAGGTCTTTCCTTTCAACGTGTGACTCCTAACACGGGTTGGACGACAGCAAGTGAAAATCGATTGTTCAGTCAGGAGCTTGAACCACCGACCAACAAGGCGGTCGATTTGAGTGAGTGAACAAAGCATCCACGCCGAACCGACCGACCATTTCATCAATTTTGTTCTCAGCAGTAGTTGTTACTTTCAACATAATTTGAATCGCTTGCTTCTTCCGAATCGATGCCCCAATTTTGCATAAAACAGGAAGAGATGCCTCAGTCTCTTTATTGCACTACCTACAAGTCCAGTTTCCTGTTGAATATTCCTGTTTTGTTCAGGTGTCCTCTGAATGGAAAATGTCCAGTAAGTAATCCTGTAGTTATTCTGAACTGATACCTACCGTTCTAAAGCACTATCTCATTTTTCTTTTAGAGGATTTCTTCATAAAGATTTTCCTGTGTTAACCTGTTTCATTGCCTGTGATTCCGGAATATTCAAGTACCCTTCAGTTTCATACGTTCTTCACTGATTTACGTGATTAGTCTTAATGACTCTTGCACTCATGAATGACCTGTGTGAGTTTGACTGTCTGTGAGAATATTATTGCACTTATTTTGTTTACTAATAATCAATAAATTAATAAGTAAATATTCAGGATGGTAAAAGTAAAAAAACAATGTTCGTCACAGAAGCTCATGTTTCAGAGAAACTATAGCTTGTACGTGAATTCCTATCCGCATATAGCAGTAGATATATAACAATGAAAAAATACAGTGATCACTAAGAATAGACCCATAAAGATTCGAAAATTGATGATTGAAATTTATAATATTTATACATTCCATCAAATATTAAAAATTGAAATTCATTATCGACTGATATGGTTTATACCATTGGTCGGTAGGTAGCCGGTTGATTCGACGTGGGTGATTTGTTCTCTCATTCGAATTGACCGCGGTGTTGGTCGGTGGTTCAAGCCCCAGGCTGTACGATCAATTTTTCACTTGTTATCGCCCAACCCATGTTAGGAGTCACACGTTAAAAGGTAAGACCTCGTTAGTCCTCAGCTCGCACAAGTTTCGACTTCTAAGAGTTGAAGTTCGTAGCTGTGCGACAGCTGGTTAACGGAAAAACAGATTTTTCAAACAGATAGCAGATTTGCAAATATAAATTATTTCCCTAAAGAAGTTAAACATTCATTCTTCCCGTTGACAAAATTATGTATTTCTTCAATTTGGTAATTTAACCGTTGTTTGTTTTTTTTTTGGTGAAGAGGTTAATATTATTAATCTGATGAATGATTGGTTGGGGATCAGAATCAATTTTTTTAACAATTTTTTTCTTGTTGTTTAAAAATTTTATGATTTTTATTACTTGCTTCTATACTATTACGATTTATAATTGAAATATTTTTTTCTCCATACTATTTTATGAATATACAGATTTGTTGAAGACAATAAATAACTTTTGTCTATGAAATCTATACATAAGAGAATGAATAGATTTTACGAATTATCGCTATTGAACCGCCTATGGGGCCGTTCAAGAAATACGTAAGCACTTTAGCGGGTGGGAGGGTGCTCTGCTTACTTTTGATGACATGGTGGGCGGGGGATATAAATGATGATAACATAGTTATTTTCAAGACGCTTCTCGAACCGGAAGAGTTTCAAGCATTAGCTAAAACTGACCACGGATTGGTGAAATCAATAGTAATCATGTTGGTTGATGGAGAGCCAGATGAAAATCCGCAGTATAAAAAAGTTATAGAGTTTGCTTTGCAACACTTTGAACGACTCGATCTCGAAGAATTGGTTTTGGGTACCAATGCTCCTGGCAGAAGTGCATATAACAGAGTGAAGCGTAGAATGGCTCCTCTTGGTCGTGAGCTGGATGGTTTAAAATGCCTCATGAACATCTGGAAAGATCAAATTTAGAGTTTGGAGGAAATGTGTTAGGTGAAGTATGAAGTTCAATGGTAACTGATGGGTATCATGTTACTGCAAAATATGTTGGGCCGGACGAAAAAGATCTTCCTGATTTTCCAGACATTGACTGGTATACAGAACATATGCGTGGAAGCCAATACTTGCTTAAAATTGTGAAATACAGAAACATAGAATACTGGGTTCCAAGGAGTGGCCTATTTAGATTACTAGACACACATGTTATTTCCACTACTAGTGAAAGTAAAACAAACAGTTGACGACTTGGTTTTGGATGATAAAGGGCAATTTCTCAAGTCAATTTAACTCTACGCTTGAATGCTTCATTCAAAGACTTTCCGCAAATGCCTTACGACTATTTGTGTCTAACGGTAGAATTGAAGCTATCAAGTTGAACATGCAAAATGTGTGGTCTTTATCATGCTTTTGCTAAATCGTCACATGGAGAAATCCATAAAAAAATTTAACAAATATCCAATATCATCGAAAACGTAGAATCATGTATTCGGGTGTCATGGATTGAAGACAGTTGATTGGAATTGATATACATATATGTATACCAAACATTCTGAAGAGATTTATTTTGTTCGTAATATTACTCATGAGAATAATATTCATACTTTTCTCTTTATCAAATACTGTTTCGGTGACATTTGGTCGAATGAATATTATGTGCGTTAAAGTTCTCTATTCTAAATCTATTTTTTTATTTCCCAAATTATGACTGCTGCTCATGAATGAATATAAAAATAGAATACATTAAAATGAAAATGCATATAACAGTGTTTAGTGTTTACGTAAGAATGGCAGGGTGGTAAGAGCTTTGCTCTTACGCTCCCCTCCCTTACTCTTGAAGATGAACACTTGGTGATTGAAACACGTGTCGAGTTGTTGAAAATAACGGTTTGCTGTTGGGATAAAACCCCAGTTAAATTCATTTGGGAATGGATTGTTGGGGTTAACAATTGCAATGTATATACTTACGCAATACTCAAACGGCCCCTATATACGAAATCAAAAAACCTCTAAATATACGAAATAATTCCGCCTCACGTAATGCGTTAAATTATAGCATGAAAATGGATAGTACAGAAAATGAATTGCTAAACAAAAAAATTCACCAGTTCCATACGAAAGTCGAAAGCACTCCATCCAATTCCTAATGATTCATTTCACGCATACTTCACCAATGAATACCTTTTCACTTTAATGGGAGAACAAAGCATACGAGGCAGCAGAGCATTCCGAACAATCCAATCTATTCTCCTCCAATAAAACTCGAATAATGTCTGCGGTAAGTCATCGAAGGTTCTCTTTTTTCTCTACGAGAGAGGGTGTTTTTTTGTTTGTGTTTGATGTATTTGTCGACAACGAAACGTTAATGCAGACCCATCGGAATCAATTAATGCCGAACAAAAAGGTCCATGATAAATTGCTTGCGATTTTCCTTTGTCCAATAAAAGTGCTAATAACGCCGAAACTTGGATTCTTGTCAGCTCCGGGAGAAAAGTCCACCACGGACAATGTATTTTCATTTCGAACAGAGGCGTAGGAAAAACGAACACGTAAACGCCATATACATTATTTATGATCGAAATGGGATTTGCTAATGTAGCGAATGGGCTATGTTAGTTCTGAATAAGCCATTAATATCGGCAAAGTACGCGGAAAATTTCACCTAGGGCCCTTTGACGCTATGATCGAAACTACGAAATTCTATTGAAGTAGAATATACAATTCCGTGGAGATCGGTTTGGTCATTTGAAGTTTATTCGAACTTAAAGAAAACTATCCTAATCAGTAACCTGTTCCAAATAAATAGCCAGTCGATGGTGATTTACGAAATGAAATGATTTGGAAAGTTTCCGTTATGTGCTCATCAATTTTCGGAAAAATAAGACCAAAGAAAGCACCCATATCCATGGATATTCATCAAGTATCGACCGATTCCATCATATATAATATTGGAAGATCTATTGATGAGAATTGCAACCGAAGTCCTCAGATTTCTGTGTATCAAAAATCGAAAATACATCATCAACATATCGGATATCCTTGAAGAGTTATTTAACTCCTGTTTTGCTTTCAATTCGAATCCACTCATGAACAGGTTAGCTATGAAGAAATGCAGTGGACTTCCCACTGTCGTGACTTTCAGGTATCTGTAGAAATAATTTGGACTGGAAGCAATTTCGTTCCATGCGGAGTTCGGTGAGTTATGTGTAATTTTCCACTGAGACCAGTGACTTTCAAAAAAATCCCCAAAATATTCAATTTTTTATTGTAAAGGTACACTTGGAAATAACGAGGATACATTGAAGGCTACTAAAATAAAAAAAAAACTAAGAAAAATATCTCATTTCACTTGATCACTTAAAATTGTGGGAATGAAAGAATTCCAAACTATTTCGCAACTTCACAAGCAGAACTTATAGCGGAGATAATTGGTGGCACCGACCGATTGTTTAAGGAACTGTAGGTGTTGAATTTTGTTTGTTTTTTACTCCTGAATATTCAGAGTGAAATGGGTTTCTCGTTAATTTATTATAGGAACCGTCCTCGATTAAATTATCAATTATATCACAGTATTCTGAATGTACAATATTACATTTGTCTGCTTTCATATAGAAAGCACCTTTTTACTTTCGATATTTTTTTTTTGTTTTGACGGGATATTAGAATTTTTTTTCCTGCAAGGTTCCTGTACAAACTCTTTCAACACTGACCACAGCATTTTCCAAGACTTTGCTCGATGGATTCGTGCCAAATTTCGAACAATTATTCGAAAAATCAAGTTTTTTCTTATCAGAAGGTTCATTGAAACAATTTTCAAATTTCTTCGGCTTTTGGCCGTTTCTTCAATACCAAGTTTTTTGAATGTCTTGTTCAATCAAGCCATTTTTTTACTTTTCACTTTCATAGTGCAAATTATACGCTTGATATTTCTAAAGCCTTTGACCATGTGTCATGGGGGTTTGCTGGTCAAACTTCGATGTGATGGCTTGTCGGATCATTTTTTTGTATGGCTTTCAAGCTTCATGATAGAACGTTACCTACAATTGGCACCGATTGATATCTCTCGAATACTTTCACCATCAACGCTGGGATCCATATTGTCTCCAACCCTCTTTTTATTGTATATCAACGACTTATTGAAAAAAATAAACAAGAATGCCATATACTGCTTTGCTGATGAAACAGCAGAGCATATACTTTGAGCCTGCCCCGCTGGGGACCGAATAAGGTTTTTAGAGTTCGGCAGAGCCATAGTCTTACCATCTGACTTGAAAGACCACTCACCATACAAACAAATCGGCTTCGTTAAGAAGATGGGTTTATTTGGTCGAGTGTGAATATGTGTGAGGCACAATAAACCCTTGCGGATTGCAGAGGCGGGTCTAATAGACCCACTCACTTTGGATCTGAATCTATTCTAACCTACTGCTTTGCTGATGACAGCATACTTGACTCGTCATTGAATTCCAGGACATCCGGTTCGGATGCACGCATCAACCGACTAAAAGTGATTTCGAATTGAAGTGAAAGTAACCAGATGCAATTCAATGCCACGAAAATCTAGGCATCTATTTTCTCCAAAAAGATAAATGATCCCAAACGGAATATAATAATGTCAAGACTGACAATTCTACTTTCTGCTTCAATAAATTTTTTGGGGGTTAAAAATGACACCAATATGTCTTGGCACAATCATGTCGCTGGAATTGCGAATGCTGCTTTTCAAAATGTTGGAATATTGTTCCGAACTAGAAAAGTGTACCATTTCCAGCAACTTTTGATGCTGTGTAAAGCTCAGATCAGACCTTCTTTGGAGTATTGTTCACATAGCACTGCTCCAAAGCATACCCTGAAGGTGCTGAATTCCATCTAGATAACAGCCATCTACCTGATTGGAGAAACGAACATCACTTGCAGCCTTGATAGTTTGGAATATCGAAGAAAAGTTGGAGTTTGTCTCTCTTTTATAGATAGACACGTTTGATTCCACCAAGAGCGGTATATATCACAAATACGCGATGGACTTTGGATATTCATCGTTTCGAGATTTAAATCCAATGTCAATCTCTACTTTCGTACAGGCACCGCTCTTAGAGCGCCTTAGGGATAATCCTGTAGTGTTTGTGTTTTGTCCTTGAAAAAAGTGCCTTTTTCAGTGAAATCATAAACTTCAGCAAAATTGATAGTGGTAAAAGAGTATTGAATTGACAGCTTTATCGAAGGTTAGTGATTAACTCATTTCATTTCTCATATTATTGATGTGAAATTAGTAGAATCTACTACTGCTACTACTACTACTACTACTAAACGACTTCGTTACAGTTGAAAAAACTAAAAGTTATTCAATAGACTTCGTCAAACAAGTGTTCATTTTGGAATAATATATAGATCAGTAGTGGCAATTCAACTATTCATTTCTTGCAAATCAGTAGAAACTATTTTATAAACTTGTTTATATTTAAGTAAACGAGCTATTCTTTCAGTGAGTTGAATTTATTGATATCCTCCTGAAATAAAACCACTAGTTGTTATTTGATTTTATATTTGTCCTATACAGTACTCAACATTTTAATATCTGGTTTTAAATATTTGCTTGAAATTACTGCTGTTCAGTAGAACAACACTATTACCTTCTTAACACCAAACACCTGCATACTACAAACACAAACAATGATGAACCACTTTGCTCTTTGGTGCAGCGAGTGTCGTATTGAAATTAACCCAACCAAATTACAAACCTTCCTTTTTAGGCACCACAACCTGACCTGAACTGAACCCTAACAACTTGGATCTCAGATTTTTAGGAGAGAACCATCTACTTGACGATTCGGTGATCCACCTGTGGGGTAACTTCCATTGGAACACAAAATTGGGAATCCGACCCACGAGACACTCTGGACAGAGCCTGGAAAAAAGCAAATCTACTGGAAACCTTGAGAGGCAAGCTCGGAAAATGCGTCAGGAACCTACATTTCGAATTTCCTTCCAACGAGCAATATGACACATTGAGAATAACACCCATGGATTTCAAGAACTCCAAGGCCGATACATCGCCAGAACCCTCAGCATCACCAACAACGCTGCTATAGATAAGCTGGCTATCTCCTGAAAGCGCCGGGAAAGCTCTGGAATGATTCCTATGAAGAAGTTCCTATTTCCCTTGGCCAAGCTCCTAGGAGTCCTGGAGGATATCTTGAAGTGGTTCTCGCTGGCGAGCAGGTAGAGGATATCCCATAGCCCGGAGCACACTAAAGTTCGATTCATTCACCCATTTCCACCCCAGGCCTATCCGTACCTAAACCTAAACTCGCCAACTTGACCCCCCAGCTATTGCAACTGGACCATTCGCTGAACTCTAAAATAAGACAACACCACCCATGAAACAAGAAGCGCAATGCTTAAACAATTGTTAAGGCAGTTGAAAAACGCCCCAATTGCCTTAACAAGCGAGATGATTCGCAGAGATTACCACAAACATGGAGAACATTGATTTCACGAAAGTTACCTGAAAACACCCAGGTACACGAACAGGTAAACCATATACCTGCTAAAATAACATAAATATGAGTCCCGAACAACAAAGTGACCAGTACGAACTTAGAGTGGAACACAGCATACATAGAACTAGTAACGAGACTTGGGAACAAGTCATATTCATACACATTTCTCTCTCCCTCTCTCTAGATATATACAGTGTGTCCAAGATAAGGATCCTAAACATGGGAATCTCAGTACCTGTTGGAGATACAGCTTAGCTTAAATTAGGAAAAAGTTGTGTTCTTTAAAGCTTATTTACATGCCGTTTAGAAACTTGAAGAACTTTCATGGCCTGCTGAGATATTTGGGAAAAACGAGAATTTGACAATATCAATTTTATTTTTTTCTGACTTTATTTGAAAAGATATCAAAAAACG
>WOGN01002640.1:0-13128 GCA_015342105.1 Leptinotarsa texana
AAAGCCTTTATTATTGTTTTGCTTCGAGAGGTCAAATTCTTTGAAGGGCAATGGTGAGGCAAGAGTGTCCATACCAATCATAAAACAAGAAAGAGTTGGGAGAAGTAGAATGTTATTTAATTTCTGATAAAGTGAGTGGTATACTTGAAATATCGTAGGGATATTGCTTCGGCGCCAGTACTGACGATCTTGCAGGAAAGTATCATGTAACTCCATGATAATGTGTATAATAGGATTACGGTATGATAAAATTTTTGCTACCCATTTGTGGGCTAACCATAGTCGTCGAGTAGCTAGAGGACACAACCCTCCCTCTGACAATAATATATTTATGGGGGTAGATTTCATTAAACCTAAAGCAATTCGCAAGGCTTCATATTGCAATCGATCCAACAACGACTTAGGAAAATGCTTCCATTATCCAAGTGTGAACGGATCAAAGCTCGATATTAAAGAAGGGTCGATGGTGCAGCCCCCACCAAGTTCTACATAAAGATCGTAAAATATTAATGCCTTTTTGTGCTCGCAAAGTGATCATGTTAACGTGCGGATCCATGATAAATTTCTGTCAAATATCACGCTCAAATACATTATTTGTGAACTCCATGTTAGTGGACTATGATTGACAAGTATAGACCGATGACAAGATACCAACTCGCAACCCTCCCTGAATAATATAGCGGTATACCATATTCGGAGAGACGTTGACTCAATTTTGGGATGACAACATTATCATATGCTGAAGCAAATTTGCCACAGCAAATTCATTTACGGCTAGACTAGCCGCCACTTTGGAATATAGAGCTCCCAGATTATCTTGTACCCCTCTCCCCTTCCGAAAGCCAGAGTGAAATGGATTAAGAAGTTGACGATTCTCGATGTACCATTCCATGCGATTTTTGATCATTGTTTCTAACACTTTTCCAGGACAAGAGGTAGGCGAAATTGGACGCCACCCTGCAATACTACCTAGATCTTTCCCTGGTTTAGGTATAGGATACACCACCTGCGTTTTCCACGCCATCAGCACTGTTGTTTGGTTCAGTAAATGCTGATTGAAAAAAATGAGAAGACTCTGGAAGCCCCGTTCAGGTAAATGAGTAAGCATACTATATGTGATCGATTCGGCCCCTGGGGCCGAGTCTCGACGTATGTTATTCCTAGATCTCGAGAATGCTCTAACAGAAGACCATACTTTGGAAATAAGGGCGGCAGGGGATAATCGTGAACAGAAATTATAGAATCCTTTTTTTTTTATTTTTTCGTAAGGTCAACCGAGTAAGTGCCCTAATTCGCTTGACCCCGAAAATGCAGCCTTGCGTTTGGGAATTGCGTCCGAGCATTCCTGATTCCACCATAGATGTTGAGGTTTCCGGATCGTATACTTGAGCTTCTTAGGAATAGCAGCATCCGCAGCCGCTAAAATATAACTTTCCAACTCTGCATATGGAATATGTTGATGCGAAATACTCGTATCCAAAAACAAGGTATATTTATTCCAGGCAGCTTTACGAATATTATACTGTGTTCGTTGTGTTTCAGTAGTCCAGACTCCTGCATTTCTGTCTGAAACGAGCAAACAACTGAAAAATGATCACTCACGCCTGCATCAGATTTGAGGTCCCACTGTAGCTGAAATGAAATGAGAACAAATGGCAATGTCCGGTGCACTCACATTTTGTCCTGGTGAAACAAAACGCGTTCCTCTCCCATCATTCAATTCAATACTGTCCACCCATTCGAATCAATGAGATTATATAAAATGACTCCGTTGCGATTGTTGGAAGTTGAACCCCAGGCTAGGTGTTGACCATTCAGGTCTCCTAGTAAAAGAAATGATTTACAAGACGATTGTATCATCTGGAGTAATATATTCGGCAGAAGAGGGGTATCAGAGGCCAAGTAAATTGCGAATAAGCTAAAATTATCTAATTCTATCCCCAAACCTTGCATTTTACGAGGGAACTCAATATGAGATGAATTCAGAATATTATATGCCAGTTGTGACCGAACAAATAAAGTTACCCCGCCTTTACCATCATCTCTATCCTGTCTCATGCAATCATAACCGCCAATGAAAACGCAATGTTCCTTCTTTAACCAGGTTTCATTTGGAGCTATAATCCAATATTGTAGTAACATGGGACACTAAAGTTTTTCGATTGCTAAAGTAACTCCTCATGTTTCAGTGTAGAATATTAATGTCCCTTGAATCGAAAATGAAGTGCTTTATAAACTTGTGTGCTTTATAAAAATAAGGTCCCCATGATCGAGAGGCATTCGATTGGATATATCAGTTATGTCAAATGAAACTGAATCTAATGAAAGAAAACTATTGTCAGAAAAATTAAAAAAGAAAAGAAGTCGAAATTATTAGGTTTGTTTTGGTTCTCTACTTCGAACTGTTATTGAACCGTCCAGAATCGACGCCGAATCAATGCGCAGATTATTGCAGTCACATAACAGTTTTGGAACGATCCCAACAAGTAAAAAACCAAAACAAATAAAAAAATTATTCTGATAAGTGTATAAACAAAGATTGGAGGTTAGGTACCTCTACTCTGGTATAAAGATCATTGGACTTTTGACTTAAGTTTAAAGACAAGAGTAAAAAAGTTAAGCAAATATATAATTAAAGTGTGATGATGTTTTTTAAAAAATGAGAGTAACAGGAATTAACTAAGAGTTACCTCCGATTATCCAAAATTAAATTGAAAATATATTGCCCTCTCTTTGTAACAAAAACATGCCAAGAATACATTTTTGGAATTGTAAAAGATGTGATAATAATAATGATCATTATTCTTATTGCTACATACATTTCACGTCTATCTGTTATGGTATAAGAATAATGTTGATATATAATTTTGTCTTATTTGCAGGTCGCAATAAACTCTCCGAGTTTCTTTGTTTTACCGGAGACAGTATTGTAGATAAAATAACAAATGAAACACCAACTAAAATACGGATAAAAATGAGATTAAAAAAACGTTACTACCAAAATCCACAACGCAAATGAAAAATTTTATTAGTGCGCAAGAGCATATTCGAAGTTCTGAATGGTTCCTACTCAAATGTACGAACTAATAATTACCGTTCTGGAATAGTTCCGAATAGGTTCGGAGAACAATACTAGAACGATTCTAATTGAACCAAAATACATTTTATTAACTGCGCATGATCGAACTGTACTGAATTGTGAACCAAAACAATCCTAATAATCTAGTAGGTGGTAGAAAAAACTGGCTTCATTTCCATAATCGTTAATAATAAATCAGATTTCCTGTAGGAACTATTTGAAGAGAATACATTTTTCACCTGAAATGATTTATTTTATAAATATATAATATTCCTCCGATTATGAACTAAAGCAACCACCACTGTTTTGTGGTCCAACTCACTTCAAATGTAAACAAATTCTCCATAACCTCTCATTACCCGCCTTCACCCCTCGCCAATAAGTTGTACAGAAAAGGATAGTCCGATACCCGCTTCAAAATACATGTATTGTATTGGTATAGGCACCATATACAAAGTTATTACTCTGAGCTCTAGACGCAGTATGCTTATATATAAGTATACTGTGGTTCTCTGCCCGGACTGTTCCTAACAGTCAGAAAAAAGTCACCCCACTGAATATTGAGCATGTTGTCGCGTGAACTTCTCCAGTCCACAACTGACTCACTGATTTTGTACGATTTAAAACAGTACAAACTTGGGAACCAGAACAAACCTTCTATTACTAGGGTAAATCATTTCAATATTCTTAGGTAACACGGTGTGGATTTTCATCTACATCATAAAATATTCCTGAATCGGATTGAAAACAAAAATGCGTTCTTTTTGTCAATTACCTATTACAAAGTTTGTTTAACCTGTGATAATTAACGTTGGATATCTTTCGATCCTGGTTTGGTTGCAAAGTTAGAAATTATCATTTTTACTAGTCTCTAATTTATACATCAATTACTCCGCAACCGGTTATCTAAGTACGAAATATTTATTAAAGGTCATTGTATAGAGAATTGAAATATCTTTATTTAGGCGAAGGATCACAAGACTTCGGTTAATCCTTCGCTTGTATAAGTTTCGCCTTCTGAGTGTTGTTGTTCGTAAGGTGGCGAATTATATTAACAATTAGTGACTATTCATAGCTCGCCGTTACTGTAGTGGTTACTAATTAGGTGACGTGACAAATTTTCGGAGACACACAACTGTCATCTGAATTCAGAATGTCAATTTTCTAAAAGTTCTGTCAAATTTGAAGTGGTAGGCGTTTTTATTGAAAAATATTCGCTCTCCATTCCCTTCAGTTCATTAAATTATAATTGTGAATAAATGTAGGTACAGGCTTTTTATATACATTTACACTACTGTTTTTTTTCTGGCACAATCCCTAATGATTTAATTTACAGTAATTCTAACATGACCGACTCTAAATATTTTACGACCACAAAGAAGGGTGAAATTTTCGAATTGAAATCAGAATTAAACAATGACAAAAAAGAGAAGAAAAAGGAAGCTGTTAAGAAGGTAAGATAAACTGAATTTTTCAAGACAAAATCAACACTTAATTTTTAGGTAATAGCCTCTATGACAGTTGGTAAAGATGTCTCAGCACTGTTTCCTGATGTAGTAAACTGTATGCAAACCGATAATCTAGAGTTGAAGAAGTTAGTTTATCTATATTTAATGAACTATGCAAAGTCCCAACCAGATATGGCAATAATGGCTGTCAACACTTTTGTTAAAGTAAGTCTTCCATTGACTTATAAACGAGTTTGTCTCTATTAGGCTATCTCATCAAGATATTCTTCAGACGCATTCAGTTAAAAAATTACCTCTCGTTACTTGTCTGTGTAACTAATGACCTAATACAAGTAATAATAGAAACTCCCTCTGATGAAGATACTGTAGTATCAACAGTAAATTAAAATGTTGCTTATGTAAGATAAACAAACCTCTCTTATTGGCCCTTTGCGAGAATAAGCTCCAAGATGGTTACCGTTGTATCGAGGCCTGTATTATTGGTTCCTTTTTCAACAGTTAATTCTCATGTATTTTTTTCGTATACTGATCTATTACTATTTTTTAGGATTGCGAAGATCCTAACCCACTTATCAGAGCACTGGCAGTAAGAACTATGGGATGCATAAGAGTGGACAAGATCACAGAATATTTATGTGAACCTTTAAGAAAGTGTCTGAAAGATGAAGATCCTTATGTACGAAAAACTGCAGCTGTTTGTGTTGCTAAACTTTATGATATTTCCTCAGGTATTTTTACTTTCACCATTTATTTATTTTATTTTTTTCTTATTTCAGAGTAAAGACACACCTGAAGAAACTATTATATAGCAAAACACGTACTGCCTCTTTGTAAAATGATTTAGTGAAATTCTCACAGTAACGTTTTTCTTGAATACGTTATGAATTTTCATCAAATATTGGCTGATTCCATCACATCTTATTTCAATGGCTGGTACAGTACATTTGCCGAGGAAATGTAAACCATAAAACTCAAATCAAACTACAACACTCCGAGGTTTGCCTAGTTAGGTATTCATCGAAATTGGATGCATTTATACCAAATATCAAACTATTCTTCATCACTTAATTTTAAAGCAGAAACCATTTTTGCTTTACATTATAAGATATATTTTCATTAAAAAAATGATAAACCTGTTGCTTCAGGACGTGTATACCATACATGGTTTTTGAATTTTTCTAAAAATGGATCAGATAATTCTTCATATACTTTTTTACTGTTTTGTATTGATAAACTGAAGATCTTGATTTGGAGCAGCTGTGAATAAAGGTGAAGTATTCCAAAATGGTACATATGTGGAAATAATAAATAATGAAATTTCATCTTCACTTAATTTGAAACTCTCAAAAAATATAAATCTTTAAACAGTAAATTGTTTCAATAATCCTTCGAGGTCTTGAAATCTGCAGGCTTATAAAATTTATTCGATTAATGACCTATTTATTTTGTAGAAATACATATTGACTATAGGATAAAGAAAATAACTTAGTAGAAAACAGACAAAAGTTATTTTGTTCATCTTTTATGAAATTTAACTTTTTTAGGATCTAATGTCCCTAAAACAATCATCACGAGGTAGTAAAGTATATTTAAGGTTATTGTGAGAATTTTATTTTGTGAAAAATTTGTTTAAACATTTTCAAGGCAAACAAGTGGGTTTTCACTCTGCAACTACTTTGTTTTGGTATATTTGTAGCTCACTAATAAACCATTCGGAGGTATTGATAACTTTAAATCAATAAAACTAAAGAATCAGTTATAAATCTTTTCATTTTCATATACACGGCGGAGTGTTAGTAGAGATAACATAATTGATTGCCAGTATTTTTATATTTTGTATATCTAAAAAAAATTATACCTTAATATTCATTTTTATTTTAGTTATTAGTTTGTGTATTAGAGGTTCCTATTTCTAAATAAATAAAGTTCTTCTTCATCTGGTACTCATTCTTATACTCTTTGTAGAACGAGGTCACAGTAATCAATAACTTTGGGAAATTTTTGATGATTGAATAAATTAATAATATTTACTTTGGTATTTACTTATTCGAGCCCATCTTATTATTTTTTGAAATTAATAATTGTTCCAGGATTAGTTGAAGATCAAGGATTTTTGGAGCAGTTGAAAGAATTATTGAGTGATTCTAATCCAATGGTGGTTGCTAATGCAGTTGCAGCACTGTCTGAAATTAATGAAAGCAGCCCAACTGGACAACCTCTTGTTGGTAGGAATTGTTTTTATTCTACTCAATAGTAACTGAGCTCAAAACATATGTAAGATATATATCTGTCAGTAATGAAATAAATAAAGCATATTTATGAGTATCATCAAAATTTCAATACTAGTTGTTTTAAAATATTGAAAGGACTATATAGATAAGCTTCTGATTTGTGAAGAAGTTAACTAATTGTTTGAGGATAATTTTTATGGATAAACACATTTTGAATGTAGAGCATTAATGAGAAGTTCAATTTATTAATTTTATTGATATTTTTTTCCATCCATTCAAAAATAAATTGAAGATTATTTTTTCGTTAGAACTCAGCACCAATACAATAAACAAACTGCTGACGGCTCTCAATGAATGTACTGAATGGGGTCAAGTTTTCATTTTGGATTCGCTTTCCAACTATACTCCAAGAGACGACCGTGAGGCCCAAAGTATTTGCGAACGTATAACACCACGTTTGGCACATGCGAATGCTGCAGTTGTACTGTCGGCTGTCAAAGTTCTGATCAAAATGATGGAGATTCTAGCCGGGGATACTGAATTCTGCAGCACCATGAGCAAGAAGCTTGCACCACCTCTAGTTACGCTACTAAGTTCTGAACCTGAAGTGCAGTATGTTGCATTGAGAAATATAAATTTGATTGTGCAAAAAAAACCGGATATTCTGAAACACGAAATGAAGGTGAGATACTTTTCCTAGGCCTGAATTTTTACTTGTGCTTATTTGTATTGTCATCATTTGAAATTTATAAGAAGAATTCTGCTTATACACATATACAAACAACATACACAGGCAGAGTAGCAATTGAATAATGTCTTACATACAGTCGTGGAAAAGTCCCTCCCCTTTTACCTTTTGAATGGAACAAGATATTAAAAATTACATAAACATGTATCGTTTTTACTAATTTTTGATTAGAAAGGCTTTAGTGTTTTCAACTTTTATTTTTCAAATAGGAAGGGGTAGGTTTCATGATGATTTCTTTGATAGGTAATTCAATTCTTCATCTAAATTGATGAACATATTCAAAAAACACTCTATTGTGAGATTTTCACTGAACATCTCACAATAATTTGTTTTTTAACACCTAAGTTATGGATTTTTTTCAAGTATCGGCCAATTCCATCATATAAATTGATGGATTTAGCCGTTACTATGTGATAGGAGATCATCTTTTGAAAATGACCTTATAAGACAAAACTTCAGTAAAGTTAGTAATAGTAAAAGTAAAGTAAAAGTAAAAGTTAACTGGTAAAAAACGATAGAAAGTTTTATTTCTCATTTTTAAATCTTTTTCCAATACATTTTTATTGTTGGAAATCGGATTAGCCGTTCTCTATAATTAGCAGTTTCATATTCATTTAAGAGTTGCTACCTCAGAGTTACCTCAGAAACATTCCTAAATGAATTTGTGAATGTATATGGTTACCAATTTAAACATTTACTGGAATGAACTGCAGTTATTTTAGAATACATTTTTTCTTAAAATTATGATATTTATGGGAAATTTTATACAAAATTTATACAATTTATAAAAAAAAAATATAGGAATCTTCCAAAGAAAGCAATTGATTTCAAAATTAAGTCTTTACAAAGATGTATTGATCATGCAAAGAAGTAACTGGCAGGTACAAACTGGAAGAAAATGCCCTATCAAAACAATTACTTTCATATAAACATTGAATTACACGAATGAAATATACTTTTTAAACAACTGTTTTTATATGAACATTGAATTATATAAAAAAAACGTCTTCCTATTGAGTTTGCACTCCAAACTTTTGTTATGGAATTGATTCAGATATCATTTAGGTGATTGTTACACGATATGGTATATGAAAAAGGTAAAATTTCACTTACAAGGAATACTGTAACCGACTTGATGTTTCGGAATAAGACACTTGTCTTATTGCTTCTTCAGCACTAATCTGGATAACATTACAAGATGAAGCACTCAATCATTCATAAAATTACGACTTTTTGTGAATTCCTAAAACTAGTATAAAATTGCTAATTATTTAGGAACGCCTGATCCGATTCCCCAAAATAAAAAAATGTTGATGTTGGAGAATTGAAATACCATTCAAACAAGTCATCACAAGACCCCCTTTTTATTAAAAAAGAAAGTTAGTAGCGCCCTCTTGGCACTGAGTGACGCAACACTATTGTCTTTCTTATCAAACAGTACTAAATATTATACCATTTTACGTAAATCTCGTCGACCTTTGTTTCCTTCAAAAGTTAAGAGGAGGGGAAACTATTTACGTCCGCACTCTATACATATATAAAGAGACATAAGATTTAAAAAAAAATTAAATTATGAAATACACAATACTGTTTGGAATTTGTAATAATGACAAGTTACATATGAGATTATATTGAAATTATAAGAATTTTAAACTTTATTTCCATTAAGTTTTCAGTTGATTTTTAACGAGTTTTTTTAATTTTTTGATTCTCTTCATGACACCAAAGACACATTTTTGTTCCTACAGTAGCTAATAATAGTTATTTGTTTAACTAGCCAGAGAAATAACAAATTTTCTGCCGCGGCTATAATTTCAAGAAACTAGCCAAGGCAGTAAATCTGAAAAATAAAAATAATTTTACTATGATTACAAAGGATAAAACGGACTATCAAGCCAGTGGAGTAATGTTGACAAATAGTTCGAACATTACTATAAATATATAGAATTTCATCTACTCATATTTTTGTTATGTTCTGTGTTATATTCTGTGTTTTGATTCAATTATTAATGTTATAGTTGAAATTATAAAAGAAATATTAGAGTATTTTTTTTTGGTTGGTGCTTATGCAGAGCAAGATTTCAAAAAAATTATTAATTTTTTATTGCCTGGGCATTAACAAATCATTTTCAGTGCTTAGGACTATTAATTATCTGATGAATTACAATTAGATTCTCAAAATGCACATCACACTTGCCTCTCCAGCCAAGGATATCATAAGAAAGAAGTTGTTCTAAGCGATTGAACAGTTACTTGGCTTTTTTAGCCTAAAATTTCAATAGATCATTCATACAATTGTTTATCGAATCATGTGTGTATTTTTGCAAAAGTTTAAATATTTTTTTGAAATGATTGGGATCGATGAATGTATTTGTCAATGATAAGAAATTCCTCTTGAACACATTCTTGAAATAAGACAGTCTGAATTTGTTTCAGGTTTTCTTTGTCAAGTATAATGATCCTATCTATGTCAAACTAGAGAAACTTGATATCATGATTCGTCTTGCCTCTCAAGTTAACATTGCACAAGTTTTGAGCGAACTGAAAGAATACGCAACTGAAGTGGATGTGGACTTTGTGAGGAAAGCCGTGAGGGCCATTGGAAGATGTGCCATCAAGGTAGAACCTTCTGCAGAAAGATGTGTTGCTACACTCCTTGACTTGATACAAACCAAAGTGAATTATGTCGTTCAAGAAGCTATAGTGGTCATCAAGGATATCTTCAGGTAGGATGTACTTTCCTTTCTGTGAATTTATTCAAAACTAAATCTTCAACAACTCTAGATCCTAGAGCTGCAGGCCTAGTAATTTTAGCAAAATTAACATTTAAACAATAAATATTGATATAGGATAAAGAAAATAACTGTTATCTAATTTCTACTAAGATTTTTATTTGTTATGACCAGTTTTGGTTGGTTATTTAATGCAAAACCCAAAAGGGATAAGTGTGGAAAAGATTGGGCATATATAGACTAGAATGTGGTGTCTGTTTAGCAGAAATTTTAACAGAAGGTACCATGAGCATGTATTATCAGATAAAAAATCAGTTATATATGGATATCTACAAGGAACAAACCACACAATATATAATAAAGAAAACATGAAAATTCACCATACATGCAATAAAGGAAGGGAGATTTGTTGGAAGTATTGGAAATGAATAAATTGTATAAAAAACCCATTTCAAAACTCTCGATGATCATATATGATGGAATCGGCCTATACTTGATCAAAATCCATAACTAACGTATTCTAAAAACACTTTATTGTGAGATATTCACTGAACAATTTTACAAAAACGCAACACTTGTTTCGCTTTACAATAGCCTCTTCGGGCGTGTCTTCACCATTGTATGGCGAAACACGTGTTGCATTTTTGTAAAATTGTTTAGTAAAAATCTCACAATTAAGTGTTTTTAGAATACGTTTCTCAATGATCAACTAGAACCATGGAGGTCTCCCCTTTTGAATTTGTGAATTTTGACAACTAGTTTAGGATCCATCGTTATTTCGAGCAATCCTCAAGTAGTATTTTTGGATCAATGTGATATGTTATAAAAGTTAAGTAATTATTTTGATATGTAAGATAAGGTATTGATAATTCAGGTAACATTTTTGTTATTTCAGGTACCTATTGCAGGTACCAAAAATACATCAACTATCATTGCATATTTAAGGATTTGTTACCAGTCGTAACAAATGAAAATCTTAGTAGAAATTTGACAAAAGTTATTTTCTTTATCCTATATTTCTACAAAATGAATAGGTCAACAATCGAATAAAATTGAGCAATATTCGACTTGGCAGTGAATTGGAGCAGTGAGTGCAAACTCAACTTCAACCAGATATTTTTTGTATAAGAATTTATCTGTTCATGATGTTCACAATAAATTTTATTTGAACTGTGTTTTGCTATATGGTAGCTTCATCAGTAACTGGTACAGTTACATACCAGGAAGCTATGTACGCAAACACGTTTTATATAAAATTTATTAAGAAAATTCATCATAAATAATGTTAGTAATTTTCATCAAGTAACGGGTCAGAGAATTCGCAATGAAAATTTATCTGTTGGAACTTGAATAATTTTATCGCGGCTCAACTGCATGTATAAAACCTTCCTCTAAGAGAAAGATTGTTAACTGGTAGTAGCTTCATCTCGTGAACAAATCCCCAAACGAGGAAGAAACATTCTATGCACATAGTTGGGATGGATAAAGATTTCGAGATTTTCTTTTGAAATATTTATTTTCTAGTACATATGCATCTCTCCCCGACATAGTCATCAGAAACGGTTTGGTTAGCGCATTGGTACATGAGATGTTTCTTCCCCGCTTGGAGCTTTGTTCTTGAGATGGAGCTATTACTAGTTCATAATCTTTCTCTTAGAGTGGCTTACACCAAGGTTTGATACATGCAGTTGAGATAAATCGAGGCACTTCACTGTTTGGGTCAGATCTTTTCTGCAGTGATGAGAGGTAATACCTTGAAACCGGTCTGTAGATAATCTACTTGAATAATTTCAGTATTGTACTGCTGCTTGATGAACGAGAAGTATCTGCGAGACTAACCTCTTTGAGGTATTTTGCATAAATGTCTGTTGGGCACATATCAATATCCAACGTGGTATTAGCTTTAAAAGTGATTCTTTTCCGGCAGGCATGTAATAGAACCTACAGTGTAAGTAGTTGGGAGATATACTTCGAGATTTCATCATGAAATATTGATTTTCTGGTATTTTCTAGTATCTATGTATCTCGCCTTGATACTGTTTGATCTCTGTTAGGTATTGGTATGTGGGATGTTTCTTTCCCGCTTGGGGATTTGTTCTCGAGAACGAGCTGTTACTAGCTAACAATCTTTCTCTTAGAGGAAGGTTTGAAGGTTTTGAGCGTCACTTTGGAGGTGAAGGAAAAAAAACAACCAATGTTTCCTTTTGAAGGTCGTAAAATTCAACTCTCGAAGACTTCAGGACTTCAGTTTTGTTCATTATTGCAAATATTTGTAATATCTTTCAAAAACATTTTTTTTCACACTAAAGTACAAATTTACGCCAAATTTTGGTGCTATTTCGGCGAAATGAAAATATTTTAAATTTCCGCCATTTTGAATTATTAATTACTTATATCTGACCAACTTTTGGTCAGATTTAGATTTAAAACCTGACATATAGACCGTTTTGAAAAGTTCTACAAGCCCTGAAGTTTCATTGAGGTAAAACAGCATTGAACTTGTTTTTTCATTATTTCTGAACATATTTTCCATATTTCAATTATGTTCCCCATGTTTAAAATGAAAACTATTTCAACACGTCATTTTTAATTATTTTATCTAACGAACCCCATCTGTTATTCTATTTTTTAAGTAGCACACTCGGGTTAATGGGGAATGTTCCTCAATTTGGGTTATTACAGCAAATGCAAGTTTAAACAAAATAAAGTTGAGTTCAATTCATGAGTTTTACAAATTCACTTCGAAAAGTATTCAAATTGATGTTTGATATGTTGGGTTTTAATTTTCAAAGGGATTTGTTTCCAATTCACATATTGGCAACAACATATAAAGTTGAAATAATTTATATGTACCTAGATATTCTACTCA
>WOGN01002641.1:0-16396 GCA_015342105.1 Leptinotarsa texana
AGTATTGAATAATATTTGTATCTGTAAATATTTGTATGGTGCTTTAACTTTTACTTATATCTTTAATGTTTGTATGTTGCTATAAGTTTTATCTGATTAGACATGTTTGTATGTTACTATAAGTGATTAGACATAAGTATATTCTGACTATTCCTATATAATGTAAATTGTCGATTGGAAAAAAATAAAGAATTGAATTGAATCATGAAACGCTTGAAACATGTTCAGCTATTTCTACGTGAATATTGTCAATTATTAGGTTCGTCTTCAACTCTATTTATTGTGAATCCCCCGTATCTTTATAAAAGTTTCTTGGTGATAATAACCTGTTCTGAGGGATGTCGCTTGCCGATATCTCGCGCCCAAGGGCTATTGTCTATAAACACAGATAAACAGATGCTTCGTTTCATGTTTCAGAAATTTGAGGAAGTATTGAACGTGAACTCACTTTTAAGAAAACGCCTAAAACACATAATCCGTCAGGATGCTGGGCAGCCTCTCCGAACGATTGATATTTTGTTGAGTTCCAATGAACCAAATGAAGCTAAAACAGAAAATGGAATAAACTCACTATTAGTACTCGAAGTAAACATAGTACAGATGTTTTTGGTAACCTGATATTTACTTTCGGAAGATATATTGACGCAAAGATGGTTCATAATAGTCAAAATTACTTGTTATTTACGACGACGATGAAATATTTTTTATAGTCTTAGAATATATCTTATTATGAAAAATGAGAAATGAAACTTTCTGTTTTTTACCACTTTCATTTGTAACTAACGTTACTGCAGTTTCGTTACTGCAGAGTTTATTGTTTGAAGTTTGAAAATGCCCATATAGGACGAAACTCTCAAAGAGACATAACAAACTAAAATGTTTTATTTATTTTTTAAAGGACAAAACACAAGCAATACAGGAAAAAGTAAGGTCCTTTAAGAGCGGTGCCTGTATGAAAGTAGCGATTAAAACTGGATACTTTCGATATCATTAATCCTTCAATTCGAGTACATCCTTCAAAAATGGGTTGCTATATACTAGTTGCTAAAAGTTCCATTGGAACTTTTAGCAACTGAAACTTTTAGCAACTAGTAGCTAGTGTAGTAAGTTCCATTGGAACTTTTAGCAACTAGTATATTCATTTAACATTGATCATTTTCTCACCTCTCCTGCGAATGTTTGTCCATTAATTGTGTGCTCCGAGCCTTTGTCGTTAGACTCTCCCCAATGACAGTGGAATTGTTCCAAGATGTATTTTCCTTCAAGTGGTCCTCCGGTCAATTCTACAAACGCAATCATTTTGTATATCAGTTGTGAAAAATATGGTCACTTTATTCTCAGAATAAATTTAAACTCTACACTACAGGATAAATTCTCTTAAAAATATGTAGGTCGCTTTCTCCAAAACAGTAACTCTCAAATCTATTTGGATGGACTAGGATATTTGAGAAGAGAACAATTCGAAAAAAAATATTGCCAATCCAACACCAACGGTTCACAAAGAATTGGAAGTGATTGTTTCATTCAAATTTTGGGATTTTGAATCTTGTGTTACACTGGTTTTCATGTTTTTTTTTGGATACGTTATAAATGTATTTGTGACATTCGGCGGAAAACTAGAACCCAGAGAGAAATTTACTTCGATTTTTTCTTGTGTAATTGCTACAACCATTGTTATATATAAACTTTGGATTGGTCGTAACTGGCCAGTTGAAGAAAGAACTTCGAAACCACTATGTGATTTCTGTTTGTGAGGTTGCAGTCAATTTTGAGGATGTCAGGGAGTAAGAAAAACTCAAATTTCGAAAATGTTTATTTCCTTTCTCAGGACTTAAAGTTTTTTAGTAATAATAAGAACAATAATATTCCTTTATTTTATCATTTGAATGCACAAAGGTTACATAAATGATTAAAAACGTCAATATTTTAGTTACATCATTACATTGAGAAAGGACATGTCATGAGAATCACCTTTTTTGTATAATGGCAGAACCACCGTTAATTTCAAGCATTCTGGGAAAAGATTGATGAGAAAAACCAATGGTTCACAATGATTTTTAGTAGGTTATTTGATATTTCATCATATCCACTTGAGTTCAAATTACCAATCAATATTTTAACATCTACAGGTGTAACTGGCTTTAAGAAAAACGATTTTTTGACACTGGCATATTTAACTTTAGATAATCCAGATCATGCTGATTTACCGAAAATGGATCTCTAGTGAAATGGATGTTAAACTGCTCAGCCAGTAAGTCCTGAGGAAGGAAATAAATAAAAAAATATTGAATGTAATATAATGGGTAATAAGAAATGAAAACTATTAATAATCTATTTAACAATAATTGATAAACTTTATATGCCGTGTTTTTGACCGGGGCTACCGGTTGACCTGTAATGATGCTCTAATCGCGCGCTTTCCTCCCTCTATTTTGAAAGCAATTCAACACATTAAAAATGTTGAATCAAAAGTTGTAGGGAATACAATGCTCCACAATACTGATAACGAATACAAATAGCGAAAAACCCATAGGAAACGAGATATTTGCAAAAAATGTTTAAAAAATCGACTTTTGTGACCTTTGACCTTATATTTTAATAGTCGCGTACACTGTACCATATGCAGGTTTTAAAACAACTTCAAATTCTGAGGTGAACTTACTAAGATGACTGGACTATTACGAAGATACCAGCTATGGGATCGATAGATCATTTCTTATTGCGAGACATCTAGTTAATACCAAGGCCTATGAACAAAGCATTCGTAATACAAAAAGAGAAGCATCACTATAGCAGGTCAAAACAACGATGTCTGATGTTGGATCAGTAATACTTCATTTTTGAAGACTTGTTTGATCTGGTTGCCTCGTTTATCGTTGATATCCGATAACTGAGTTCTCCGTCAATCCCATAGATGGCGTTTTCGTAGAAGTATATCTCACCACTTTTTCCTAAACAAATATATGTTTCAAGTGTCAAAGACCAATCTTTTATAACATTTACCTGAGCCGTGTCCATGTACGTGAACTTTCCAACCATATCCAGGGTTGCTAACGTCGTCTGTATTTTCTGGAACGTATTTCCACTCCAACTTCTTATTGGCGTTGAGCGTCTTCAGGTCAACGGGATTAATGTCGATGGGACTCTGTCTCTGGCCAGCAGCTTCTGGGTAGCATTGAGGCCATGTGTTTGGGCCTAAAAATTAACATTTTCAATTAATTTTTCAGTTCAACGGAATATTCGCCAACCATAAACAGAATATATTTTTTATCATGGGTTCAAAAAGTACGATTGCAGAAATGGAACTATTTTACATTTCCATAACTATTTGGAATTGGATTTTTGAAATGAGCAGAAGATCGGAATGAGTCTTCATGGTCAGTGTTCAACACCATTGTTCTAATTCAGTAATTATTCCAAACTACTTATTTATTACAACGATATCAAAGCTTTATTCTGTGATAGTTTATGAATAATTTTTCAGTACATCCTCAGGAACCATCTTTAGCATGGGTTTCACGCTAGACAATATTTTTCCAACTTGTCAACAAAGGTGAGTTTGTTCTATTAAAAAACACCCATTATCGATACTGATTTCATGTGGGAAACCAATTTGTGGATATATTATGTTGGTAGATGCGTGACAATTCTACAAACATCTTATGTAATTTTGATCTACATAATTCATCTCTATGAAGCTCTGTCTTTCTTTTCGCCTACACTTTCCTAGTGAATTTGTAAACATATATTTTATTCATGACAAAACCGAAACAAAACATTTCTAGATGTTACATCACTTCAATCCATAGTTCTGACAGTGAATTAAATTTGTTTTATGATCGTCAAAATATTAAGTAGACACAAATACAGTCTATTTTACCTTTCCAAAGGCATTATATTCAATTTATTTGCAATGTCTAAGTTTCAATCGAGTTCGTTTCTACTTAAATTGTTCGTCATAGTTTTGTCTTCCGTAGAACAAGTTAAGTGTTTTACGTAGAAATTGATTTTGTCGTGTTACAATAATACTGAAAATTGCTTTATTGAATAACTATAAACAGGATATTTCTCAATTGTCTGTTGAGTTTGAATTGGAATGAGATTGGACACATTTTTATTCTTACAAATCCGTTAAGAGAATTGTTCTTAGCGACACCTGTTGACGTCATAGTATATGAACTAATAGTTCAAAACTATGTCTGTTTATACTTTGAAAAATGGTTTTTATCAGGATTACAAAAATATTCAGTAGTAAACATATTATTGTCTCAATCATTTCAAAAACAATTCATTAATTACTAGAGTTGATTATTGACAATATCCAGTAAACGCAAAATTAAGATATAGTGATGCCAGTTATGTACAGTTTGTGATTATATTATCTTAGCAGTTATTATTGGAAATTTTTGTGACCCAAGATTACGGGTGAACAACTAACTTGTTGTTTACAAGGTTTATTGCTGTTGGAAAATGAAAAACAAAATAAATTTTGAGACAATCAGATAAAAAAATATGACGATTATGATTATTTGGTGGGATGATTTTGTAATTTTCTCATTTATAGATGTTACCAGCGTGAAGTGCATCATTTCCTACTAGAGTAATTTTTCAATTTGATTTGTTTTCTATTGAAATTTGAATTATTTGACAAATGGATGATATCTCACATCTTAACTTGTTCAATAACATAAATATATATTTCCTGATTCTATAAATATACTGAATTGGCAAGAGTACAATTTATTGATTTTGCTCTAAATTGAAATCCAAAAATACCAAATGTACGTAATCATATATCTCTAATTTACCTTGTGCTTTTCATAGTTTTTAGCGAAATCCTGAACTAAACCACTTCAATACATTTTTCTGCTCTATTGAAACTTACTTGTCACATGAATCGTTTCCTCAAAAAATTACCTTTTTAATAATGTGTCACACCTAGTATTTACCCATTTGAATTCTAAGGGTGCTGGTTATCTAGACCAGAGCTGGGGAAAGAGGTAAAATAGTTGACATTATCATAGAAAAATTTCCTTTGGAATTGAAATTCGACCTGTTTCTTCATTTTTTCCTGAAGATATTTGATCTGTTCCGTTATCGGCGCCACATGTATATTCCTAAGAGAGTCACTGTATATAGTTTAATAACATCCGAATGTTATAAACGTAATCAAGAGAGACAATGAAGAATGTGCTGCACGCAACAAAATTTTTATTTCCTCATTTAGATAATTGAGGATGGATCAATCAGCATTGTTGTAAACATTACTCTGGTAGTATTATAGTTTTCACTTTCGAATTGATGGAAAATTGATAAAATATTTGAACCGCTTTCAACTTCAGTTGAGAATGAAAAATATTCTGAAAGTAGTTGAAAGTGCAACTTCTTCACAATAAAAAATATCTATTATCGTAGAATTTGACTCACCATTCGTTGGTCCGTAACCCCATTCCAAAGCCATTCTGGAAAAAAATATTACTTTATTTCAATCATTTGAAATGGATTGTTTAAGATCTGAAAAAAAAGTTTTCAATTATTTCGAAATATCTTAAATTTTATATTTATTCATAAAGAATATAATGACTTCCCGAAACCAAAGTGACTTATAAAATAAACACCAAAGTTAACTTTTCAATCGAAGGGAATTTGCCACAGTTAATCATCTGAAATAGTTTTATTAACTTACAACTAATTCACCCTCAAATGGGGCTTATTCAAGTTTTTATTGAATTCTATAATTGAAAGAGTTTCTGAATTTGAATTTTTTGCAGCAATGAGAATGTGATGTTTTCACCTTCAACTGATTTTCGCAACAGAAAGAAATTAATTTTTTGTAACAGCTACAGTTTGTTCAGTGCATTTCGACTTAAATAAGTACACATATGCAATTTTTTGGGGCGTTTTGGCACTCCATACTTCCATTACATTGGCAGATGAATACAAATCACTAAATAATAACCACACCTTCACACCACTTACAGAAAACCGTAGGAAACTATAACTATTCTTATCTAGCTCCGTATTTCATATATCTGATGACGTCACGCCAAGTTTGCAGAACTACTTCTGTAAAGCTGTTTTCCGAAGCATCGAATTCAATCAGAGAATTGTTTTACCAATATCTTTAAAATTTCATGCCAATATTCATTTTATAATAAAAAAAATGTCAATTACCCTACAAACTTCCTGTAAATAAGCAGCAGTCTAAACAAGCAGGACGGGGTGATAGGAATTTTTTGTTTCTTACATTCTACAATATGGCGAAGGCGTATTTGAATATGTTTTAATAGCAGGTACATCTCGAAGGTAAAGATTATATAAAATCTCTAATCGACCCCTGACGTTGCATGTTGAAATGATTGTTTCCGTAGTCATTTTTAATATAATTTCTAGTTTTCCCAATTAAAATGTCTCATTCTTTTCAGTTGTTTTCGGGATTACTTTTTTTTAATTTCCACAAGAGCTTGATCTATTCATTGAATTATGAATATCACGCCTGAAGAAACTATTACATCGCGAAACATGTGTGTTTCTTGAATACACTCAAAACAAGTGTAATACATCCAGGATTTTTGTGTTTCTAAAAAGAATGAAGGAAACTACTGGTAATTCAATAAAAACTATACACAACATACACAAAAGTTTCTTTCAGATAGAAATTGGAAGAAAAACATTTTCGAAACACTTACCGTCACATGACCATTATATTACACAAAAATCCCTACTTCCCATTCAGTTCGTTCTATAAACATTTATGGAATACAATTTTCTATTTTGAAAAATCTCATTCCAGTAGCTTCGGCATATCTAATGCTCTAATCAGAATTCAAGCATATCTCTTGCGCTTTCGTCCTTGAATTTTAATGGATCGACACGTGATTGTTACTTAACAATGGCTTCCTACCGTAAACATTCTAAGTTTAATGGCTCACTGGTGACTGATGATTTTACGGTGCTTTTTGCTCATTAGTAGCAACAAATTTTAGTGCCAATCGTTAAAAGGTGGCGTGGAACAAAGTTCCTCATTTGACCAAACAAATAACTGCCTTATTGAAAAGTGCTCGAAAATGAATTGATTATTGATGTACCGGTAAACAGGGATCTTTTATGCCAACTACGGTGTGATTTTTTCAACACACTTTTCAGCGATCCTAGTTATTTTTAGTTGACAATAATGCCTACCCGTTTATCATTAGTTATGTAAGCTAGCTTTTCCCTGATGGTAAAATGATTATTATCATCAGTCTTGTTACTTTGGAATGTCTTATCTATTCAAACTCACCTAGAAAGTAATATATACAGAATATCAAAATTTCACTTGTATTTTCTCAATTAGCATTTTCATATTACTGAACTAATAACGAGTCCCCTTGAATACACGTAAATTAGCTGATTATGTTAATACGCAACGGAATCTCCAAAGAAACTGATGTCAGTAGCAATACATAAACAGAAACATGTGTTGATGTTCGGCAGACTATACTGAGTCAAGTAATAACGAATAAAAACAAAAACGGTATTAATACCAACAATTAGGCCTTCTTCCTGTGTCGATACAGTTTTAATGAAGAGTCGAGGAATACGAGGGTGATACCAAATATATCTAGTCGTAAGAAAAGTATTTATTCTGCATTGAACACTACGAGATTTGCATATTGAATAATACATAAGCAAATATATTGCTCGTAGGGCCACTTTTCATTCCTGGGTATTCAACTGGTGACGTCTACCAGAACATGCTTGAAGATACAATTGATCCTCTTATAACAGAAATAATTGAAAATGACCAAAACCATAATGATGATCGGCTTCATTTTCAGCAAGATTGAGCACCTCCTCACTATGTTGCTCCGGTAAGAGAGTTTTTAGATGACCACTTTCCTGGACGGTGGATTGGAAGGAGAGGCCAAATTGAATGACCTGCTAGGTCACCTGATTTATCGCCTTTAGACTTTTTCCTTTGGGGACACTTGAAAAATAAATGTTTTGCTAGGCAGCCCGAGTCCATAGAAGATCTTCGCCAACGAATTACAGCAGAGTGCAGAAGTATAACACCTGATATGCTACAAAATGTTAGGAATAGATTTGAACAAAATCTGTATTATTGTATGGAAGCAAATGGATCATATTTTGAGCACTTGCTGAAGTAGGATTCTACAAAGTCAATTACACACTTCAAAGTACTGGGTTGTAGTTGTTTTTCTTCATAATACCTACATTTTTGAGTGAAATACAACAGAGTAGGTATCATTGGAAAGATAATTCTGTGCCCATTCAAATGATATATCACTCGACCCCACTTTCCATTTAAAATTTTAGGGTTGTTACTCACCCTCGCTAGGGGATTGAAGGCACAGATAGAAAAATACATCTAAAATGTGTCCCCTTCAAAAGCAAACTTGACCTGTCCGAGCATTTTTGCGTTAAGTTACAAAAAAAGGAGAAAAGCAAGGTGTAGAGTACAAAAATGACCAAAGAAAATTCTGTCATGCTGTTATAGTCATTTGAACATTATGACTATTATTACCTGACAAATTGCTACATGATAAATTTATTGCCTTTCTGATTTCTATCTATTTAGATGTTCTGAAAACTAAAAAAATTTTGAACATTTCATAACGTCTTGTAATTTTGCAAATGCCAAACTGTTTCTTGAACTAACTTGTAGTTATAAATGAATAGGTACAATTTCGTATCATACCATGGTGTTTTTCCTACAACTATTTCCAACTTGTTGGTGATGACCCTGATAGTGTAGTAGCCAGATGCAAGTTTTTTGTTGAGATATTTTACGTCGTCATCAAACTTCAGAGTATTATCAATCCATATTCCCAAGAATTGGGTGCGCATCCTATTTCTGTTCTGTTCTGTTCTGGAGGCTTAGGTTTCCAGAAACCAATTTAAGCTAAATTTTGTCACTTTCATATCATTACTGCCATAGTTTGCCTTCAAAAAGAAGCATCTATGTATACTATTTTTCACTTGAGAACTAATTTTATCTACTTTTGAGATCTATCATAATAACAAATTTCTTCAATGCAAACTAAATTCACAGGATGGTGAATGTGAATGCTGTCACAGGATGGTTTGCAAAAGTTGAATTGGTCTTCTCTTTCGAAAAATTACTTCTATACTCTTTTATTCTTTTGGAAAAAATTCTTCCGGTTTGGCAAATACAAAATTTAGCGCAAGAAGAATATATCCAGAATAATCAAATCGAAAATAATGATAACCTTCTTATGATGACATAACCAGGACAAAGAGCGTAGATTTTACTGAATTTTTCTAGCAGCTAGTATATGATTGTTTGTCAATTAGTTAATTAAACTCGTGAATGATCAACATCCGAAAGTCTTAAATCAAAGTCTTAAAAGTCTTAAATCAAACGAAAAAAAAACAGTTTATATACCTATTGCTTGTTGAGTAGTTTCATCAATCATCAAATGGCAAAACATATTTTAGTCGAAATCGAACAGATAGCTGCTGAATCAAACCGTAATTGAAACAAAAGCCCAGCTGAAAATAGCAGAGTGAAACAACAAGCCTAAAATAAGCTCTTAACATTCCAGTCGCATTGAAACAAAAATAAAAATATATGCAGTCAACGGCTTCGTTGAGGAGAACGAGTATCTTTTCATTCGAAACTTACGAAACGAATTTGTCGTAGCTTGTTAGTAACTTGACAGTAAATGAATAAGCAAATAGATGAGTCTTGTGATATCGCGGAATCGGGATGTTCTTTGCTCTTGTAAGTGGTAAAGTTGATACGAGATATAGGTAAAAGGAAAATTAGAAATTATATGTCATAAAAGACTAGAAACAGATCTCATGGCTATATTAATTGTTTGGAAACTGTCAAGTTTGATACCGTTTCTATGAATCCTAGTAGGAACAAAAATAGTGATATTTTCAGAATCCCTATTTGGGAAACCAATTATGTTCGAAATTAGTCAATTTCTAATATGTATTTCAAATTAAAAGCTTTCGAAAATGTATTATGTAGGTACCTCTTTAATTCTGTGAGCTTATATACATATGTAAAATTAATTGTAACAGATATGTCCGTTGAAATGGATAAATAACACCCTAAACATTATGTCTAAGATGGCTTTAATGATATTTACTTATTCAGTTCATGTGAAATTTCGATGGCGTGTGGTCGAAATAACAGTAAAATATTAATAATAGACTGCGATCAAAGTATCTCCAGAAATAAAATAATGAATAGCAGAACCGATGAGTTGGAGAATTCATATTTAATTTTGTGATGGTTTATTTTCGCCTAAACCTTGATAAACAGTGTTGTTTCGAAATAATATGCTCACAATAATCATAGTAGACTACTTTAATATATTTCTGTCGTAAACGGGATTTAAAATACGTAATTATAATATAAATCAAGCGTCTTAATTGGAGCCGATAAATAATTTCTGTGATTATTGTCCTCATTATAAATGGAACCTGTCGTAAACGCACATAACATTTTTTCCGTAGTACAATTTTTTTCGGTTAATTTCAGAAATGATTGGAAAAAAGGTTACGAAATATTACGTTCAACACTGTTTTAGAATTTATCATTCAGAAAAATATTTGGTTCTGTTGTTGATGTTTACAACGTCATTGATTTTATTACAAAGAAACTTTTTCGAATAATGAATTCTAATTATTCATTCATTCAACATGGTTCTTGACCTGTGAGATTAGACAATAAGGTCGACAATACACGATATGTTACTTATTTTTTGTAGGAACTACTGAAGAAACATTTAGAAATTGTTCGTTTTCCATAAGTTCAGTTTATTTGACACACCCCCAAAACTATATTCTTTTCTTCTTTCGAAGGTCAACATAAAACCCCTGCATTTGATTAAAAAAATATTCGGGAAACGGTTTCTAGAGACTTTTCATGCAGTAAAATTATTATAGTTACTGATAATACCATAAATAGGAATTTTAATTGTTGTTCGATTCTTTCGTGAGCTGCGATATTCCAAAAACCGCAGCAGAAATTGAAAGTAATCATAATTCAGATAACTTAAAACCACGAAACTGCAAAGAACCTCACCTGTTACTATTGCGGATTGACTTCATAACCAATTCGTGAAAAAACGTATGAGTGTGATATGTTATAATTGTTGTCAGGTTCTCAGTTGTTTTCAAAAGGTATGGGTGATCAGATTTTGAACCCCATTAGAAATAAAGTGACAGAAGTAGGTCTATTCTGGATGAGCTAAATGACTTTGTCTAAACTATGAAAATCGATCCAGACTTTCTTGGGTAATGAATGGTGTAACTAACACGATTATACAACTTTGTTTAATATAATAGATTGAAAAAAAAATTATAAATTGAAAATAATTAGTGGCCAACTTGTATTTAGGGTTTGAAATAACTTAATGTAAGATCTTCAATATTTTCTTTCAGATATTTCAATAAGGATTATCGTCTCTTGTGTAATTATTTCACTATATTTAGAACATTTTGAAAATAATCTTTTGGATATCACATTAATATGCCTTTAAAAATAAACAAGGAAAGAAACCAAGAAAAAAACTCGAGTTTTTGATTATTTTCTTCTAAAAATCAATATTTTTCATTGCCTATTTGAACAATGTAGTGAAAAACAATCATTAACAATGACAAAAAATATTTTGTTTTATTGTCTTAACTTGCTATTATCTATTGAAATATCGAGAAAATCGGTATTGGAAAAAAATAGGTGATTATGAGATTTATAAACTTACAATTTCATTATGAATATTTCCAATTATTTATAGCCTGAATGACATGTGTTTTTAATATTTGACTTATGTTATTATATTTGTGTTTAGTTTTAGTATGTTCCTGAAGATTGATAAAACAATTTCACAATGACATGTTTTTGAACAAAATCAGCAGGTTTTTCATTGAACTCTTATAGATTCTTTAAAAAACGATAGAACGTCCCTCTAAAAGGACAATTTTCGAACAAAAATAACGAATCGATTATTTGAAGCTTCATCTAATAAAATATATTACAATATATTTATATCTAGTTGTTTTCTTTTTATACTATATATCATATTATTATTATTGTTTTTTTGGGAAAGAAAGTTTTTGGCTTCATTGTGTTATGTATTTATTATCTTTAGTTTAGTTCAAGATTTTACAAAATTTGTTTCTTTCTTCTCCATGACAAAATTGTACTGTGATTTAATCATTATATTTTTGTATTGAGTTTTATATTGGATTATGTATTTATTGTATTTATTATCTTTAATTTAGTTGAGATTTCTCAAATTATTTTTTTTATATAACAAATTGTAATTGGGACTACCAGTTGAATAAATAAATAAATCAATATTACTGGAAGTTTTTTCCCAACACCAAATCGTTATTTTTAACATCTCGACACGTGTTTCGATCACCAAGTGATCATCTTCAAAGAGGAAGATTAAAACAGCTCTTTACCTAAACGTCAGCTTAAGCTATTGATAAGTGATTGTAAAAATAATTGGTTGAAATATTTCGATGACTTTTACTTGAAAGAATTTCCAAAAAAACTCATTCGGAGTAAATAAGTTTCGATTTCGAGAAATAAAAATGATAATAATATATTTCATTTCACTTTCAAGTTCCACATTGGTTGTTTTTCTGGAAAGAGAAAGTTATTCTGACATCAGGACTATTTCATCAAAACAGGGTGAGTCAGGCTAGTTTTTTAAGATAAACTATTTCTGGTTACTTATACAAAAGTGAACTTTTTTATACGATATTAATAACATCATTTGAATATTCATATAAGGTAAATAATAAAGTTCTTGTTATTTGAGTTTTGAATTACAGAATATTTGATGATTTATAGATTCTTTTTGTTAATGAAAGATTTTCATTGGTTTTCGGCTGAAAATATATTGTGAACCCAAATAGTTGAGTTCAGAACATTTATTCTGGAACTCGTTTAACATTTTAATTTGAGATTATTGCTTAGCAAAAACCTTGCTAAAGTTTAGAAAATTGTTGTGAAAATCGCTTCAATGTGAATCAGTGACCGCAGTGTTTTATTTTTCAGATTATTACGAAGTTCACAAACCCTGTCAACAAGTTTGCCGGTTTTGTGATGAATAAAAGCATTGTTTTAAATTTTATTCTCGAAAAGAAAAAATAGTATTTCAAACAAATGACACACGATTGAAGCCTTACCTTTTTGGAAACCGTAAAAACAAAAATGAAAATGGAAAAAGCACGTAACAGGTGTCGGGACACTTTCAAAACCGTCGTCGTCTCGTCGCGAGCAATAAGAAGCGGGCAATAATCCTCTGGATCAGCGGCTCGAAAGTGTGCTGTGTTACCGAACTGACCGAATAATTCCCCCCTCCTGCCGCACGTCTCTCCTGGTCTTCGCCCATGGAGAGGTTGCCGAGATTGGTAAACACGCAGGATGGACGAGATACGAGGGCTCATCGATATTTTGCGTTGCAGTCTCCTCGACCGTATTCTCGACAGAAATCCATCCGTAAACTATCACTTTTCTACATTAAATCCGTACTTGATGAATTAAAACGTCTCACATATGAATAATAATCAGCAAGTGACTGTAAATAGTGATAATCACTGCGTATGTAATATGTAGAAGATGACTTGGCAACACTGGCCGCATTTGTAAGGCCCGATTTCGTGGTACTTCAGAAAAACAATATAAAACAACACAGTCAAGATTAGGTTGTATCAAAAGTAGTGTTCTTTTTAATGTCTTGGGTTTTTATAGCGCCATATCTCAATTAATATGTATTTTACTGTGTCGTAATGAACCCACATCAGGAACCACCTATTTTATACATATATACACATATACATACATATAAACATATACACACACATACATATACATACACATTTATGATGTTCAATTTGTCACATATTCTATCAATTTTGTTTTAAACAATTTTATGGACGAAGATTCTTTGATTTCGAGGAAGTAGATTGAATTGAACAATACCTTTGAAAAAGACAGATTTCATCGAACTAGCTTTAGAGCTTGGTTTTATATAGAAATTCATATTACTTGCAGTTCGTGATCATGGATATTGTCCTCAGGAATCAGTTGACACTGTAAATAATTGGGCAGTGAATTATTTATCATTTTGAAAATGAAAGTCATTGTTTCAATATAATGATTTTGTTTCACATTAAGCCAGTTGAGGATATCTAACAACGATTTTATATTCGTGTACCTGTTGCAACCAAGGATAATACGCATTGCTTTATTTTGTAGAATTTGCAGTCTGTCATAATTAGATATGTTCATGTAAATTATAGAACTGCAATAGTTGAAATGAGGCAATATCATAGTATTTTAAACTGTTATCCGACTAGACTGAGGTAAAGATGAAGTTATACGTCCCATGAATCCAATTTTTTTACCTATTTTTTTCGAAATATAGTCAATATGTTCATCAAATTGTAGTTGTGTATCAATTACGCATCCCAAATATCTCATTTACTGAACCCGTTCAATCCGCTGATCATTTATTTTGATATTTAATTCCATACTTATTGGCATAATTTTTGGCAATAAACATATATTTACTTTCATTTTCATTAACTTTCAGTTTATTCATTTTAAATTTATAAAAAATTTGATCTATTTCATCATTTAATGTGTTCATAAGATCAGCGAAATCATTACTATTGAAGTATATCAAAGTATCATTAGTAAAAAGATGAAATTTACATTTCGTCAGAACAGAACCCAAATCATTTACATTTAACAAGAATAAAAGAGGACCTAAAACACTTCCTTGTGGCACACCATAGTTGTTGAGGTGACACTCTGACTCTATGTTTGCGATTTTGGTTTTTTGATATCTATTGCCCCAGTAACTCGTTATACATTGTATTACTGATCCCGAAAATCCATATTTCTTTATTTTCAATATTAATATTTCGCGATCGTTTGTTTCAAATGCCCTTTTCATATCAATGACAACTGCACTTCATGTCTGATATAACAAGTTGAAGTGCTGATTCACATGAATCAGATTTACGAAATCCTGATTGGTACGAAGAGATAATGTTATTTACATCAATATATTCCATCATTTGATTTAGTACCGCTATTTCTAAGATTTTGTCACAAAACAGTAACATATTTACTGGTCTTAATTGTTCAGCTAAGTTAGTGTTCAGAATTTTTGGTATTGAAACTATTGTTGAAGTTTTGAAACATTGAGGTACTTTCTCCTTTGATAAACTCAAATTAATTAAATTCAGTGGTGGATAACCAACAATATGAAATACATTTTTGATAACTTTGAGACCAACTCCATCAATACTATATTTTTTTCTTTGTGATTTTATTATATCATATAAGTTTTGTAGGGACAAAGGGATGAATTCAGACATGTTTGACAAATAGTTTGGCACTGTATCGAGTATTTCATCTTTTTCTGCATTTTCTGGACTGATACTAGTTATTTTATCTTGAATACTATTCATAAAATACTGGTTCAATACACTTGTGATTGTTATTTGATCACTATAACTTATCCTTTGGCAGTTTAGACTGGAAATTGAACTTTCTACATTTTTCCTGCCTAAAACTTCTTTCAGGAATAATGAATAGATGTTAGTTATCAATATCACATATTATCAATACACTAAAAAAAGGTATGATTATATTACAAAAGGATTTATTAGAAATCAATCTTTGTTTTTCATTTTTCTCATTTTCATTTTTTGGTCACTTTCATCTTTTTCCACCTGGCCCTTCATATCTCAGTTCCATTCTACCAATACACGAAGAATTTTGTGAAGATTTTCAAGGAACTAGGTATGCAGGTTATATTCAAAACAACACATATATTACAGAGGGTTTTAGGAACTCCAGTAATATTTAATGTACATTTTGTTACTCTTTCCGTCAGCACGTTCTCCCGAAAAAAAGATTAGTCGAAACTGGTACATTTGTAATACGAAGTTCCGTCTTTTATTATTTTATTATGTTGAAGGAGGTGGAGTTAGATAGACAGATAGATATTTATTTAATCTCATGTGGTTGCTTTACAACATGAGATAAATCACAGTACATAAAGAAGGAAAAATTCTCATAATATAAACATTTTAATCGTTACAAATTGATTAAGAATAATAACAATAAAATAAAATAGAAAATATTTTAATATAAACATATGTTAAAATACATTGAAACAAAACTGCCTAGACGCTACGTTTTTTATACTCGTCTAATGAATAAAAGGCATGGCGAATGAGAAACTTTTTCAAAGATAGTTTGAAATATTTCATATTGGTAATGAGTTTCAAGTCTTCAGGTAAAAGATTGAACAAATGTGCTCCAGCATATAGAGGGCTCTTTATATGTTGCTTTCTTTGCAAGTGGTGCAAATGGAAGTCATTC
>WOGN01002642.1:0-16396 GCA_015342105.1 Leptinotarsa texana
TTGAATACAGTTTTATAAACGTGCCAAAAATCAATTACTCCTTTCGCTTTTCGACGAAATAAATCAGCTTGTATTTCAAGATTATAATAATTCAATAATAAGCTGTGATAAAATCCACTCAAACAAAATTATGTTATACACAATACACTTTTGAGGTAGGCAAATACCTGTGTACCTAAAGAAAACACAACATGCATATTTGTTCTCTACGTAAATCAAAACCAAACCAATTGAAACCTTCATTCATCACACCTGTCGCATTGGCACAGAAAAAAGTTAATGATCTGTGGCATCGGTTTGTCAGGCCGCATAAATTAATTTTTTCGCGAGACAGTTTCAATTTGATTAGGTGATTTTCACTATTTTATAACTTCAAAAATGAAATTGGCACTTAATTTGAAAAATATTTGCAAAAAAGTTTGCATTAGTTTCATATGTTTCTGTATGAGCGGGGTGAAGTGCCGAAAAAAAAATTATATGGGTGTACTTATTCAACTAAAAATGTACTAAACAAATTGTTCGTAACTGTTATCAAAATACAAGAATTATGAATGGACTGACCCGTTACTTGATAAAAATTAATCAATAACACTATCCATGATAATAATTACACGATTTTCCAAACATTTTAATTTCTAGACGCGTTTACTAATACCGTAGCTTTCTCCCTTTTGGTGTTCATGGCCCGCAGTCTATGTTATTCGTTCATGAACTCGGAAGGAGAATATGCCAAGCAACGAAAAATTACCGTTCTACCTCTTTTTTTGATACAAAAATTAGTATTACTATTCAACGTGGTAATGCTGCTTCGGTCTTTGGAACTATTCCTCCTTCACATAATTTTGATGAGATCATGCATTGCCCTAATTTCAGTACGGAACTAAAATCACGAAACAAGCTAAGATATGTGTATATTCATCAGTCTCTTATCGAGGTTAATTCGCAAGTGATTGATCCACCTTCTTCATTTTCAGTGCGGTCAATGGACTTAGGTCATTCTTGCCCCCCAAATATGAGCTGCAGTCCTCGTGGTTCTAATTACCTTTCAATAGAAGAGCTTCATGAAGCAAGAGCCATATGATAAAGAATGTGAGTGTGACTAATTTTCTAAGCATTAACCCAGATAAGATCACCACACTTTTGGAGCTCAGTGTATATTATTTTATAATATGCAGAAAATTATAGATGAGATAAGTATAGGAGACCAGTTCAATAACTGTAAAAAACAAACGGAAAATATAGCGTAGAGCTATAAATAAGAATTTGCAATATTAATCTTGCACTCAGTGTTCCATATTTATATTTTATAATTCATTTTATGCATTTTCATTGCACACAAAGAAACTGCGCTGTAACTTTTTATGACAAATGCCTTACCTCCATATAAAAGGACAGGATAGAAGCGGTACTAATTTTCAATAACGAGTAATTTGCTGCAACGAAAATTGACGCTGCGTCATTGTTCATCTACAAGGCATTCTCAGATATGTTTGAAATTCTCTAACTTTGAATGAATTCAAATTGTTATATTGAATAAAGACAACAATGATTGAAAAAACAGTATTCATTGTTTCATCTACTTGAAAATATTTTTCAAAAAAGATATTGATGATATGTCAATACATAAATTAATGTCCCCCACGATGTCTGTCTGTCTGAACAAACTTGATGAACTCAAAAACCACCGAACTGTTTTTTATATGGTTGTCACCAATGCACAGAATAATTGAAGAGAAAAGTATATCAGGTAGCTGAAAAGTTCGTAGGCTAAGACACAGATGGCGCTATCACTATTGAATTCATATGATTATAAGTTCATCCTAATCTTCAAATGACGCGTGTACAACACATAACATCAAGCAGAAAAGCGTGGTCGCTACTCCTCAAGTTGGGTGGCGGCACTCACTTTCAACGTGACTGCAACCCCAATCAACCAAATGAGATCGCGTCTCACATTGTAAATATTTATAGACCTCCAAAAGATAAAGCCCACAGGAGAGAGGTGAAACTAGAACTCAAAAACCTCAAACGAACATGTATAAGAGAATCTGAGTATTCCATACCGTTCACTACCGAAGAGATCACAGCAGCTATTGCAGATAAGAAAGCAGGTAAAGCCCCCGGTTTTGACGCCATCCACCCCGAGTTTCTTCTGCACTATGGTCAATATACAAAACAATGGTTGTTCCTTTTCTTCACGAACATCCTCCAAATAGGCAGAATCCCTCATCTCCTTCAACGATCAAAAATTGTAGCCATACTGAAAGTAGGTAAGCCAAACGATATGCCACAAAGTTAGCGCTCGACCGCTCTACTCAGCATGATCTACAAACTTGTAAAAAGGCTTTTGGCTCTTGTACAACAGAATTAGTATGAATATATTGGATAAAATTACTATTGAGCAGGCAGGTTTCCGCCCTAACAGAAACTGCACGGATCAAGTTCTATCACTAACCTCATTCATAGAAGCAGGCTTCTAGAATCAGCTAAAGACAGTAGCCGTATTCATGGATCTGACAGCTGCGTACGATACTGTATGCAGATTAGGCATCATTTTCAAGCTCATGCGTGTAATACCCTGCTCTCCAATAGAAATTTTCAAGTACTCCTGGGGAATAACATGAGTGCTCAAAAGAAGCTCAACAACGTCTTACTACATGGATCAGTACTTGCCCCCTACTGTTCAGGTAATATATTGCTGGCATGCCTGAAACGAGTCCGAGAAAGTTCGGATACGTTGACGACTGGATACTAGTTGGCAGACACAAGGATATTGAAGTCGCCGAGAATATTCTAACAAACGACTTGCTGGCTATCGGGCAATACTTTCGCAAGTTGAGACTAAAACCAAGTGCTGCTAAGACAGAGGCCTCTGGTTTCCACCTGAACAACAAATTAGCCAATAGAGAACTGCAAATCTACTTTGAAGGCATGCTACTTAAAGGCAATAAACAACCTAAATACATAGAAGTTACACTAGACAGAACGTGGAGTCGAAAACAGCTGTCGAAAACAGCAGCTAAGATCAAAATGCGTAATAAACTTCTCCAGAAACTATGCGGCCCCATTTGGGGAGCAGCAGCCTTCACACTGAGATCTTCAGCCCTGGGGTTGGTATATTCAGGAGCTGGTTGATAACCAGCTCAACCAGGCAATGCGGCTTATTACAGGTGCGATCAAACCAACACTTACTTTCTTGCTCCCCACGCTTAACCACATAGCCCCTCCTCACCACCGTAGAGAACATGCTTTTGTTGGGGAATTCAAGAAGATCATTAATAATTAATCTCAACTACTGATCCACTTTGTTACCCTCGCCTTCGAAAGACACCGACTCCGTTCCAGGCATTCTCCTCTCAGAACAGGAAAGCCTCTGCATAATGCCGATTTTGACATAACTGCCCGCTGGCGAGAAGAATGGGAGGTCAATGCTCCACTAGTCTACCACAACATGCCTTGCATATCTAGCCAAACAACATGCATTCGGCCTACCCCGCAAATCATGGTCAGCCCTAAAAAGAACTAGAAACAAATGCGGGAGATGCACTGACTCCCTTTTAAAATGGGGTAAAAACCTTTGATATGCAAACAATCAGCAACATCGTTGACGTCCAGTGACGGCTTACACTGGTGACCCCCCTGACTTCCGGACAGCGACTAACGATGCAATTGAATATATGTTTGTTTGTAAACTCAATTTCTTGTGTCTTTTATGCTTTTATACAATTATGTTTCTTATGTTAACTTTTGGGATATGAATAAGCCATACGCTAAATAAAAAATGGGCTTGTTTCCTGCTATTGAAAATGATACTGGTTTGCTTATAGACTGATCGAGTTAGGGGTATATTATACTTATCGAGCCTAATCGGTCCCAATACCTCTTTACATTTGCAGAAAAAAAGAAAAATTCGAGAAGCAAGAGTTTAAATTGACCGTGTGTCTGTTGACCAATAACATTGATCGTGTCACCAGCGGTGTTGCCAAGTGCCAACTATTTTAACAAACATACGAAGTTCGTTTGTAACTCGCCATCTAGTGGCGACAAGAAGCGGACAAGATGGTACCTAAGCAACAAAACACAACCTAGACTAATTACAGAGTATGATTTATGGTTTTCGTGACTTAAGGATAACAATTTACACTCCAGAATTGGTGAAATTTTCAATTATCACAAATATATTTTCACAACTTACAAAATACACTATTGTCCCGCACCAAAAATGTTCTTATAACGTTTCAATAGGTGGCCCGTTCCTACATGAAGACGCTTCGCTTCACTGGTTCCCAGATGGAGAGGTATTTGTGTTTCTGGCGCTATATTTTACAAAAAGCAGATACGTGAAAAACGAAAAGAGTCACGAATGATAGTTAGTGTCCGACTTTTGTAGCAACGTGGATGTGTGCAATTTTCCCATCCATAATAGTATAAATGTCACGAAATGAAGATGTTCCGTCTGCAGATCACGTTTGTGCCGATAATATTCCAATGTGAATTATGTAAGCAGGTCATGCGTACTTGCCATTTCCGATTATTGACGGATCGCCAGTATTGTTGGTCAACTGGAACCAAGTCCGCTACCTAACTAACGTTTGTTTTACCATTAGTAGCTTTATATAGAAGTGGATTCTTTCGAGGGTTTCGAACGTATGATGAAGTAGATAAGTTCGATTCCCCAACCGTGGTGAAATAACTCGTGTACATTTTTTTAAAACTCCATTGAATTCAAATAATATTCATATCACTATCTGTAATTATTATTTTCTCCCTAAAACGGCCATATCTTTCGTATTCATCTCAAAAAACCAATTTAATTGAAAAAATTAAATTCAGTTGAAACGAAATGTATCCAAGGTATTGTTACGCCAATCGCAACGCTGACAAGGTGATCGTGCAAACGAATCATCACTGGCATATTCGTTAATTATACAATATACCTCGTTGATGAGCATCGAATTGTTTCTCTGAAGCAATCAAAATCATACTGAAGAGCGATTCCGAACTCACCCCTGTTACGATGAGGAGAGTCTCACAAATAGTTACAAGACCAAAACAATGTGAAACTCTGAAGTATTTAAATTTTGAGGGTCAGTCATCCTGATCCATATACCGTCGACTATTCGATGCAGCAGCCAATGAATGACAGAAGTTCTAACACTGCGCGAGTAGCCAATGAAAATAATTCATAACACTGAAAAAAGTAGCCAAAATGTCATCAGAGTGACGTAGAGGCTATTGTATACAAGAGCCAATTCTCCGGAGCAAACAATAGAAATCTCAAGTGTTTTTGCTTCAGTTTTTAACAAATATCGAAAAGTACCCAATTTGGCCTATCGCCAAGCCCCTAAAAATATGTATAGCAGACTGAAGCACACATTCACATCAAAATACAATTGAGGAGGATATGTTGAAAGAGGAAATAAGCAAGCTCATATAATGGAAAAAGGGGCAAATAAGGGCATCAGCATATGGACGAAACAAAAAAAATGACATCGATACAGAATATACAGGTGACAAATACTTTGGAGAAGATACAGAAAAAAAGACGAAATCGAAAGGAGTACGCATTACGATATCGAATAAATGAAAGAACTGCTTTTGAGCCTGCGACCATAAAAGGATAGGAGATAGAAGGAATTTGTTAACCGACAGATGCCAGATCCTGAAAAAATAGGCCTATGAACGATTGATTACATGAAAACAATCCAGACGAAAGACGATGATCTATAGCTAGTATGAAGCTAATTCAGTATAGTAGCCATCAGTGGGTTTCTTGTAGTTCAGTTGACAAGTGATACTGATCTCACTTGAATTCCCTATTTTTTCACAATGTTCAATTTCATTGCAATTGGGAGAGCCCACAAAAGGAAACGAAAGTTCCCCAGATGAAGAACACCCATCATACATTTGATGCAACCCATTCGCTTGGACTAGACATCTATTCATTGAATTTGTCCCAATACTGCTACCTTTAAAGCAGCATCAACAACGATACCCCTTTTCGCTTTATAACGATCCACTCGCATGAAATTTAATCACTAATTTGAGAACAGTGTTTCCTGAAATATGGCTCTAAGTCACTATCACTTCATCGACTATTTTTGAAATGAAGTTCAATCACTTCCATCCTTTTCAGAATTGAGTACCCCACATCAAATAAATTTGAAAGGTGTAATGTATATGTTTTTTTCTTTCTATTCCTCCATCTCCATACAAAAATTTTCAGGTGATGATTAAAAGTTGAAGAACAGTGTCTGCGACCCGAAATTCTGAGAAGTACACAAAGTGAATGATAGATTTCTATGTGTAGAATTAAAATCAATGATTTTTCATATGTTATGTTGTGAAGCGTTATTGTGAATAATATCAGTTCCTGTACCATATGAATGCACAAACTGAAAAGGAAAAAAATATTTTCAAATGATTTAAAGTTCATGTTCGAATATAGTTATTTCGAATATTTCTCCTAATCCACACTAGACGTGTTCCATTGTAATAATTATGATCTTTGACAAAATTCACTTAAGTAAAAGTGTGTTCACAACTCTCAACTCCAATTTTGAAAATAACTCACAAAATGATACGGTACGTAAAACAAACTAACGCAAATACGACTAATCATCTCCTCAATAGCAGAATATCTTATGGATCTGCCTTGCACCAAATTCTTAAGCAGTAGAAGGAAAATTTGCATCAAGGGAGGAGAAAAACTCCCCCTGGGACAGTCACCAAACGCTTACGTTCATCCAAACCGGAGCCGAAGGCCCTACTTGGCTGAATCTAATATTTCATCACATATAACACACATATTTCTGACATCAAGTTGGAAATTTTTAAGGTTGAACATCTTACAATCGCTGTGTAGTGGATATCCCAGTAGTGGACATGACTGGCACATGCCAGTCTGGATGGGTACAAAATAATTCAGAGGATCGGAAGAGGGACTCTGGTTACTAAATGCAGTTCATAACCATGAGAGAGTGTCTTCAATTTCTTTTAGAAAGAGCATTGTTATGCTATCACATTTTATTCTTTTCATTTGTGACATATTTTCATATTGTTTTCATTATCTTACTCTTCTGCAAGTATTTCAGTTCTAGTAGTTTCCACCTCATTGATTTATCTTCTCTCAGATTTTGAATGTATTCATTTTCAGACGAAAGTTTATAATTCGACTAATGCATTTATATTACATATTTTGTAAATTTTTATTGCAATGGTAAAATGAATACAAAAATAATTTTGTTAAATCCATAATTCCAGTCTTCAGAGATTTACTGCTGGAAACAAACAGTCAAATAACCTTCGCTGGGTTATTGCAAACAATGACCATTACAATGACCTTCTCTCGGTTACTTCAATTGATAAACAGACTAACGCTGTTTTCATATTTGGATATTTCAGACAGTGAATGATAGTCATGTCACGAATCAGCTGCAATATTGACATTAGTATCATATATCAATGAACTCGGCAATGAGAGAAACCTAATTTTGCAGCCAGTCTATATAATAAACATCGTAAGGTCAATTAATTGGAATTCTATTTACAGCTATAGTGATAGTTCCGTAAACCTGACGACTTCGCCATTATTTTGAATTGTTTAAAAATTATTTTTCGAACGCATGTCATAAAGTTTCATGTATAATCTATGTAATATATTTTATTTACTCTATTTTTTCTGGTAATGAAATGTTTATTCACCATTCTTCATTTGCGATTTTTATTAATTCTTGAAAAAACTGAAAGGATTATATTAAGAAAGAACGAATTCGCCTATAGAAGTAATTATGTAATGTGTACGAAACTGTTATTTCCAACTGAAGAACGAATTCTTTACACAAGATGAGGGTCTGCCAATGGGATCGCCAAATTCACCAGTCACAGCCAACATATATGAAGAGTGGTTTGAAACTCTGGCCATTGAAGAAGCCCACAAGAAACCTCGTGCCTGGTTGAGATACGTTGACGACACCTTCATAATATGGAACCATGAGAATACTGAACTAGACGCCTTCCTGAAACACATCAACAGATTAAGACCCTCCATCACTTTCACAATGGAGAAGGAAGTCCACAATCAAATATCATTCTTAGACGTATTGGTGAAGATGGCCGTGAAGTGGAAAACATTTGTATACCGAAAACTCACTCACACGGGACAGTATCTGAAGCACGAATCCAACCAACATCAATCAACTAAAAGAGGAATCATCAAGACTCTATACGACCGTACTTTCGGGCTCTGTAATATGAAGAAAGGTCACGAGAAGGAACATCATCAAAAATTATCTTCAATGGAATAGCTACTCCAAAGTGATGGTGGAACATACTTTGGCTGAAAGACAGCAGGAGCGTCGCAAGGAAGAGAAGCCTTCACAACCGGGCCTCGCACTTCCCTACATCAGAGGATTATCGAACAGGATAAGAAGAACTGAGTCCAAGTACAACATCAGAACCTGCTTCAGATCCGATAACACTATTCGTATCAGCCTCACGTGAACCAGGCCACCAAACGCGGACTGAGAATCCAAGATTTGCATTTACCGGATACCATGTGTGTGCGGAAAAATGTATACCGGAGAAACCAAGAAGCCATTGAATATTCGCATTGCCGAGCACAAATAATACAGACAGCAAGGGAAAACCAGCAAATAAGAAATAGCAAAGCATGTTTGAACCCATCAACAATACATCGAGTGGTCCCAAGCTGAGATCATACACAGAGAGGAATTTTGGTTCAGGTGGAAATTCAAAGAAGCCGCATACATGTTGTCCAACAATGCATTCAGCCAAGCTAGCGTAGAGATACGCAACGTATGGAAACCCGTGATCATGGAGCAGATACTCCATGGAGTAGATAAAAACTGAGAAAAACAGATTCCAAACAGATTTTCATTTATTTAGTAGAATAATTCATATTCGCCCTCTTCAGGAACAGATCACAATAATACATCGCTGTCAGAACTAAAGAATATGGTATTATCTGGTCAGGAGATGAACTATACAAACTCCCACACTGTAACTCTATTCATATTCAACCCCTTCTTTACTGATAACAAAATAATTTCTCAAAAACAAATTGACATAAACTTTCAACATGTCTACAAAAATAAAACATTGTCAAAACATTTTCGTTATTTCCTTGTCTTCGTCTGATGTTTTCTTTATTTTATTGTCTTCTCACAATGTTATCGTAGGAAGTAATCGGTTCAAAGAAAAAAATCATTCAAAAACAGTTTCTTTACTTTGTTTGTATAGTTCATATATGTAGAGTCCAGAAGAAAAAACTACCCGTTTAACTCCGGTTCTCTCAGTTCGATGGAAATTGTCAAATGAGTACCTACTATTCGTACATCAATTACTGCAAACCCCAACAACAATACGATTTATCGGCAAAAACTTTTTAACTTCTTATTGACATTAATACATTTGCAAAAATTGACAACTCCTCTGACAGAAACAGTATTTTTTCAATATAAAAAAGTATTACAGAGTGGTTTGGTACAAAACTCAAAACATATTTCTCAACATTTTCGTAACAGTATATTTATGCAACTAACGTATATCATGCATAGATCAAATAAACGTAATACGTATATTTCATCTTCAGCATTTTGTTTCATCACTCCCTTAGTAATTTGCTTTTCAGGAATCGAATGCTGTAATCGATAACCATACTCCTAATTACCAACGCATTCGTTCAAAGTTATAATACATTCTCCAAAAGATTTCGATTTTATTTCACACAGGTCTAGTTTTTCAGAAGACTTAAAACCAGTCGACTAAACTATTGTATTCGAATCTCGCCGTATTCCTAAAACGCATCAAAACCACAAAGAGAAGCCACAAGAAGTAGCATGCTGGAAAGTGTTTCGATTTTTTATTTTTGTCTGGTCCTGGTCTAATAAAATTAAGAACGTGTACGGGCATATCGAATGTCTTACGTCAGCCTGGCCATCCGAGACGCTAGTTGATGAATAGAGTTGTGAAGAGAGACTTTCCAAGTTGGTGAGTCGTTGATAAATTGGTTCCAAGAAAAATATCTCCGTTGAGGGCTGTTAAAAGTTTTATTGTTCTTCACAATATTATTGGTTATTTTTTCGACTAATTACTGTTACAGACGTCTGGGCCGTGCCTCAGTAAATTTGAAGTGAAGTGGTCTCCATTCACTCATAGATTGACAGTTTATTTTATAATAATGAATGACGGTGTTATTGTTTCAAAATCTAATATCGTTCTTGTACCAATATTAATTTCATTTAAATCACTTTGTAGTGATATCTATCATTTTGAGTCTTGATTTCTGAAAATATCTTCAAGTCTTCAGCAAGAAGCAAACTTTCACAGGTCAGAAAAACTATTGGATCGTTTATAAACGAGAGAAAAAGTAGAGGGTCCAAATTGAACCCCTGGGGTATCCCTTATGAAACCGGGTATTCAGATGATGCATAACCGTTATAGAAAACATTCAAGTAAATTGTTTCATAAAGCCATGCTGAGATTAAGTGATCAAGTTTTTGAATTTTCAATGGAAAACTTTATGAATGATCATTTCGAAAGCCGCGGCAAAATTGTTGAGAATCGACATAGGAGGAGAATTGCTCACATCAAATTTGATATCATTTCTGAATAGAGGACTGACTATTGCTATTTTCCATACTTGAAGAAAGGTTTCAGTTGAAAGAATTTTTTTTTTAATTTCAAGTTGTGGTCTAACAAATGCCTAAGCACATGAGATATTGATGTATGCCAGTATGATGTATGCCAATATGAGTTATTGATGTATCTGCCAGGAAGTAATTTTATTGTTCACATAGACACTGCAGTAGGTATATTGTTTTCCATTGCCAATATACTCGTAATTGAAGCAATCTGTTGAACACAATAAATAGTTTTGAAATAATCAGCAAAATTTCCCACAATTATATCGGGCTCGTATAATATATTGAGGGTTAAATTGAACGAAGAGCACTTTATGCTTGTATCTGACAATGAATATTGTCCTTTACTTCTTTAATTGAACTGTCTTGTCCAATCTACTATAAGAAAAACCACATTTCACTTGAAACGCCGAAAATGCGTCACTCAATACTTCTGTGTTTCTTGCACCCCAATGAATCCCAATAAACGTTGCTGATTTGACAGTATAAGTAACGTATAACAGTAAAGAAAAAAGTAATACAAATCATAAAATTATGAAAGAACAACAAAAAAAGAACGCGAAAAAAAATGCAGCACCACATCATCTGATGATTTTGATTTGTGAACGTTATCTCTTTCATAAAACAAAATGTAGGGTGCCTGCAGAGGCTCCAGTAAATTCAAGACATCGCCAGAACACTTAGTGACACGACTATCTTGAAACTTAAATCAGTCCGTTTCGTCTTTGACCAATGCATAATAATGACCAGATACTACGCCAGAACTACATTGAACAATGACTGCAGATTATAATAGTGGTCTGCTAGATTGAATTGTTCATCTATTTCGAACCTTCGTAAGAGTTTGGTTCTTCCGTCAGAGGTTGAATCATGTATGAAGATAATCAGTGTTATTATTAAATTGACTTGTGCCCCAGCTATATTTGTTTTCTTCCAATAGTCAATTGGTTCGGCACATGTTTGGCAATATAGTTGATCATCACCCGTTAAAAGTTCCATTTTCAGATGATTTAACAATAAGTTTTGCACGGACTGGTTATCAGTCATATTAGACAACGCTAGTTGAAGTTCCAGAAAATCACATCCGGTTTTGAAAATTCACTACAAAGTAAACAAGTGAGGATTTTTCTCGCGAAAGATCTACAAACACAACGTGTCTTTACGGAATCATTTAATCCAGAGCGGTCAGGAGAATGTATTCTGCAATTTTTTGCTCACCAAGAGTATTCAACAAGAACCCTAAGAATTCGGAACAATCCTCTTGTTGTCCTAACGACTATCTAGTGGACTTCAAAGACTCCAGGAAATCGGTTGGTGGGGAAGATTATACATTCATACGAAACTGTAACTGCATGAACAATTGTTTGAGTTTGGAGAATGAGTAGGAAACAGTCTCGTTCGCATTCATCGTTAAAACCTCGTTTATTAAATTCTTTGTCATGAACAACACTTGTAAAATGCCATTAAATGTAGCAACTGTTTCCTAAATTATCTAATCCTATTTTCTTCGCAAGATTTTCAGGACAATTGTCTACTGATTCGTAAAGAAGAACATGTTTCACAGAATCTCCATCAGAACCATTTCTCAAGCTGCAATCGATGGAGGGTTTCGGAGAGGGATCGATTCGGTTCTTGCTTTATGATGTTCTTTCACTGAGAGGGAACTAGAACCACGAGGACAGCAGCTCATATTTGGAGGGCAGAAATGACCTAAGTCAATTGACCGCACTGAAAATGAAGGTGGGAATTAACCTTGATAGGATACTGATGAATATACACATATCTCAGCTTGTTTCGAAGAGATATCAGTTCCGTACTGAATGAGGGCAATGCATGATCTCATCAAAATTATATGAAATAGGAATAGTTCCAAGGACCGAAGCCACATTACCACAATGTTTCTATCAAAAAGAGGTAGAACGATAATCTTTCGTTGCTTGGCCTATTCTCCTTCCCAGTTCATGAACGAATAACAGAGACTCCGAACTATAAACACCAAAAGTTTCAAACGCTACTGGATGAAATAGATAGTTGTTACCAAGATTTTCGTATTTTTTTCCTTTTAATTTTTTGTTAGACAATGCTGCAGTTCCAGCAGATCTCGAACTTTCGGCTAGATGGGAATCCGCGACCGTGTCAACGCATGTGAAAGCAAACGATTTCGTTTCTCAAATAATGAAGTGATCAATCGTGCGCAATTGATTTGTATCAACCTGTTCTGTTGTTCAACACCTAGTAACGGCATTATTGATTTGGACATAACCAAAGCCTTGAAAAAAGGTCACCCAGGATTGTTCGGGTACTTTCAATTGCGCATTGAATGTTTGCTTCATCAGCATCGAGCAATATTAATATGATAAACCGTATCACAACATTTCCACTTGAAGGATAGAATTACGAAAAGAAAACATCCGTGTGAATGTGGCGCCTCGGACTGGCGATGGCGCCGCCGCACTTTGAATGCCCTGTTGCCGCATCAACTATTTCTCAAAGGCTTGTCCTGTGAAAGGGTTCAACTGTTTATCCGAAATTCCGAATTCATCAATATACGTGAAATTAAAATGAGAAGCAATTCAAAAAAATAAAACGAAAAAATCAAATAATCACAAAATAAAATGAAAAAATATAAAAATATTTCAAACCTCATGTCGTTTCAATTGTTAGTATTTACAAATGTCTTCGGGTAATGACTGGAGTTCTCCTGAGAAATGACTATTTGTAGGTAATTCGGGAGCTTTCACCTTTCTCCTCTTCGTTCTCTCCGCTTGGCGGGACTTGGCCGTTTTCCGCTTGATTACAGGTGTCTATATGTTGCGTATATCTACACTAGCTTGGCTAAATGCGTCGTGGAACAACATATACGCAGCTTCTTTGAACTTCCTCTTGAACTAGTGTTCCTCCCTGTAAATGGTCCTTGGGACGACTTGATGTTATGTTGATGAGTCTTAACATGCTGAATAACGGAAAAACAGATATTTTTAAAAACAGACAGATGCATTGCTATTACTGATTTGCTGGTTTCTTTTGTTCCTGGTTATGCGGATTTTCAATGACCTTTCAGTGTCACCGACTTAGGATTTGCCGCACTCACAGAGTTTCCGGTTGACCTGATTTTCGTAAGGCTGCTACAGATGATGTTTCCGGATCTGAAGCAGGCTCTGATGTTGTACTTGGACCCAATTCTTCTTATTCTTTCCGACAATTCTCTGACGTAGGGAAGGGCAAGCAGTATTTGTGACGGCTTCCCTTCTTCAAGAGGTTCCTGCTGTCTTTCAGCCAAAGTCTGTTCCACCATCACCTTGGAGTAACTATTCTGTTGTGATGATGCCTAGTTCCTTCTTGAGATCCTCCTTCGTATTACAGAGCCCGAAAGCAGCACAGTTCACTAGTCTTGACGATTCCTCTTTTAGTACATTGATGTTGGCTGGATTCGTGATTCGGATACTGTCCCGTTCAAGTAGGTTTATGGTTACTATGTGGTCATCTTCGTCTTTCATCTTGATAATTTTATTTTATTCGATTCATTGTACTTACATTTCACGTTTTATTTCTTATAAATGATTAATACTTTAGCTATTTATTCAAATTCTATACTATTCTTTCATAGATTTTCAATAATATTTCACAATGGAAGCTCGAACTAGAAAAATTCAATATGAAACATTTGCAAACACTTTCAAAAAATTATCTGTTTGTGTTACAGAATTTTAGTTGTGAGTAGGCTTGCTTGTGGGGATCACAATAGTTTTTCAGTTTGACTTTACCCATTTTTCTCATTCTATGTCAGTACGTCCCGATTTTGTTAGTAGTAAGTTGTACAAATTTTATAAGGTGACAGTATTCGCAATCAGTATGTTATAAAACTTCTTTTTGATTCCTGTGCATCGTGATCCATGGTCCAGTTGGCGTGGTACTTCTTCTTGGTTGAGTGGCGTGGGCACAATAGTTGGCGCAATAGTCGGTTTTCGGCAGGGTTTTGGTATGATGTGGCCTGAGGTAGGAATTGATATCTGAGTTGTGATATGACTGTGGTCTGTGGAACTGCCCACTACCTGAACGTAGTGGAAACTCATTTAAGATATTCTGGAACCACTCCGGAAACTTTCAAGTCTCTCTAGAGTCTGGCTGGAGGAAACGGAGGCTTCTTTCTCGGGATACTTTTGCTGGTTGCGCATGGCTTTCAGAAAGTGAACCACAGTATATTAGTGCAAGATTGGTCCTATATTTTATATTTATGGAGTAGACTTTTACTGGCGAATCTTCCAAGCTTGCCTCCCGGCCTCTCAGTTAAGGGGCTTCGTAAATTATTCAAGAAACACTTCATTGTAAGATTTTCACGTGAAGATGTGTTGCGTGAATGATTTGGTGGAAGCAACAAAATGACTTGGCAACATACCATAAGATGAACTTAATATAAATCTGCATCGTATTGCGTTCCATCATACTTGTCCCTATATTTTTATCAACATATGCAAATTCCCTTGTGTATAGATGCAGAATTAATTAATTCAAATCGTTAGATGCATAATGTAATATAAACAACATGCCAAATGGGACGTGCGACCATTTAAATATTAAATACCGTGTAAACCTACAAAGTTTTCAAATAAATCAGTGCAAAATGTTGCGAGACGTATCAGAGAATGAAAATATCTCAAATACATTCAACAGGGAATTTCACCTAAAGAATTTTACAAACAATAGAAACTTCTACTTTGATGAAATATTGACTCACTCGTCCTCCTAGTGTTGATCGAACATTCTCATCAATGTTCCACATAAATAGACCAACGAATGACTTATTTTAATAACCTATTTTTAAAATTGAGGGGTGAAGGGTTACTTTCCCTTCCACCCCATCGACGATCCTTCAGTTATAGATTATATAGTTTGCATTAAATATTTCACAAAGATATAAAGTTAAGTTTTCTTATTTAAGTGCTGTTACAAAAAATATCTGATGGCTGCTCAATCAGGAAGTGATTGATTTCATAGAATATATACTTCTGAAACATTTTCAGTATAAACATTTATCATGTTTTCTCTCCCTCTTCCCTCTCTCCTTCCTCTTTTTCATTCTTCGTTTTTTGTTTTTTCTCTAGTTGAGTTTTCTTTTCATCAAGGCTAGAACTAAGATCAACAGTAGGTTTCCGGTACATGCTGTTTCTAGCCTCATTTGTAGTTTTTTTTTGGATTTATATTATATTGAATAATAATTGTATCCATATATAACAAGAAGGTACGAATGAGTATTATTATTATTATTTAACTACCGAGGTATACTATAGGTTATTTCATTGGACGCCTCCTATCTATGAATTTAAATAACACAAAGTTTGTGTGAGATATCATCGAATTTTTTATTCGTTTCAAATACCTATTGATGCCTTTATGTGGGGAATATTACATCGTTAAAATTTCCACCTTTTGCCATATGTAAGGAGAAAAAAGCTTATCTGGAAGAATTCCAGATAAGCCAATAGAAATTCTAATAAAGAAATACCACCCGAACTGAGAAATAATAATGAATTAAATCAGCATTCAATAACATAACAGAAGTGATTTGAAATTATTTACAAATTATTTTGCTTTGTTTAGTGCAGTGTTTCCCAAAGTGTGGGTCGCGACCCCCTGCGGGGTCGCAATGAGGTACTAGGGGGGTCGCCGGAAATTTCCAAAATAAGACAAAAACACTACTTTGTTAAATCATGTATTTTTATTTCAATAAAGCC
>WOGN01002643.1:0-16395 GCA_015342105.1 Leptinotarsa texana
TTTGCGGCGCTGTTTGCTGTTTGATGGCGCTTTACGTAACCTCCTTGATAGGTTGTTCGAAAGAAAATCAAAACGTATTTTAAGAATCATAAGTGTTAGCGAAATTTTGTACTACATATGAAATATTTGAATATTTACAATTACCCATGATTCGGTACAGAAAAAAGTTTCAAACGAAACGGAAGATACATTTTAAAATGTATCTTCCGTTGCTTAGAAAATTCAGTTACCCAAATATCTCAAAAAATCGAAAAATTAGAATTAAGGTGCTTGACATACATATCAAATCAAAAGATTGATTTGAAAAATAAAATTTTTCACTGAAAAAAATATTTCTAACTTTTTAGTTCGACGTTCTTTAAAAGCGTGTTTTTTAGTTTTTGTAAACTATATTTATTTTTACTCAATTTTTAAGTTGAATTGAAAGAAAATGAATATAACATATATGCTACAGTATAGTTGTTTTCACTTCCATACTGTCTTAATTTTCCCTAACCAGAGTCAAAAACAGACAGTTCAACTGTAGTTCAACCCGCTATTATTTAAAAACCACTTTTGTAATTTTGAACTATCAAACTGAATCCTGCACTAAACTTCTATCTACCGATCTATCTATACTTATAACACTCACTTATTCATCTGTTTCTCCATATCGGTAAGTCCTAGGAAGCTAAAATTTTGTAAATAGATGCTCCTTAGATCTTAGATGCGCACTAAGAAAAGATAATCAAATATTTCAACATTCTGGTCGCTTCGACGTGGGTGCCTTGTTCAATCGACTGCCGTGTTGGTCGATGGTTCAAACCCCAGGATGAACGGTCGATTTTCATTTGCTCGTATTACGAATAACACGTTAAAAGGTAAGACCTTGTTAGTCAGAGAAATTCAAATTTGACCCTCACCATTGGGATCTCCTAAACTACAAGAGATACGTCGAAGCTTAAATTGGGGCAAAGTTGCGTTTTTTGTGCTTAACAAAATACGAAACATTTGGATGAAGTTCCAAACTACGACGGCCTTCAAATTCAAATGGTGATAGTAACACCAATTCATTCATATGATTCAGTCAATGGTTTCTCACAGTTTCTAAACAATAGATATGGAAGCTGTGAAATACAAAAAATACTCTTATGAAAATGGTGCAATCCCATAAATGCTGGACTATGTTTCAATGCACTACTACGATATTTATATCAAATGTCAATGTTGAACAGGAGAATGACAGGAAACAAAATGGATGTCATGTTAATTTCAAAAAGTTAAATCTCTGTAAAGGTTAGGGATAGTTTGGTAGTGCTCAGACAAATGTTTTTGAGATCAATCATGAAATGATGAGGCATTGAATGAAATGAACAAACTTCGTAATGAATAATGTAAACACATTTTCAAGCACAAGTGAATTTTTTTATTTTTAGAGCTGGTGACTGAAATCTGGTACCTGAAAACTTTTTTTACTATTAATTAGGTTATATAATTTTAAAATATTAGGCTCGAATTTTTCAGAAATTACTGATGCTTTCACCTTGATGTGTCTCTTGCAGTGACTTAAAGAAGTTATTATACTAAACAGATGAGGAAAAATGATGATAAACTATATAGAATCACGACCTTGACAATAATTTTTGCGTTTTATTACAATAATATTCCTAAGAATACCTGCTAAGATATACCTGCTTCTTATTTTCAGAGAAACATGCAAAGGCAGAGTCTTTTAAATCATTGGAAAATAGCTAATGATAAATTGAAACATTATAATCCCCAATTCAAATACGTCTAGCTAAATATGAAAAATAGATATGTATAACAATTGTAGTTAGAACGAATGTATGTATATCTTGTAGATTTTAGGTTGACTTTTTTGAAATTGTCAGTTTTAGGTGAAAAAATAGGAGCAATGAAACGTAGTCCTCTCCGTACTTTTCCACTGAAAAATAGTAAGGATAGAAAAAAACCGAATGCTAAGCCTGATATTGTGCGAATAAAATAAATGAATAATAAATTTAGTTTGAAAAAACTAAAAAAACACGCTTCTAAAGAACCTTGAACTAAAAAGTTGAAAATATTTTTTTGATTAAGCTTAAAACGATAACGAACGAAAAATACTAGTACTATTGTGAAAAAAGCGACGGGCGCCTGATCTACAAAAATATGGCACTAAGTGCCCACGATTTTTTCAGTCATACTGGTATTTTTCGTTCGTTATTGTTTCAAGCTTATTTAAAAAGATATTATTAACTTTTTCGTTCGATGTTCTATGAAAGCGTGTTTTTTAGTTTTTTAAACTATAGTAATTTTTCACTTTTTAGTCCGATTTATTGTCAAAAATATTTTTTTTAAGTTCTAGTCACGGCGCACGAATGTAAAATTCATCTCAAACAACATAATAAAGTTTGAGGCCTCAAATTCTATAGTAATACTGAGATGCAGTAAGTCTCCAACAGAGAGCGGACAGTTGTGAAATTTGTTTCAAAGTAATGAGAAAATTTGCAGTAATAATTACAAAAAACAATTCAGTCTTGATGTTTTCATTTGTAGTTTCATTCAAAATATTAATGGACTAAAAATAATTTTTCAGTCATTAGTTTAACTTTTCAAATCAATATTTTGATTTTTATCGTGTTTTTCTTTTGAACAACTTATCAAAGAGGTTATATATATAGCAGCATCTGCCCGCGAATAGCTCAAGCAATAATTGATAGTTACGTACAGCGCCATCTGCCCGCAAACAGATCAAGCAATAATTGATATATACGTACAGCGACATCTGCCCGCGAATAGATCAATCAATTATGCCGATAATTCTGTCAATATAGATTCCGAGCTTGAGAGTTACAAACTAACATACATACAAACAAACATACATAAATACAGGTGAAGCTAATATATAGCGTACAAAAATAATACTTCCATGCTATGGGAGGCTACTGATTTCAAACAATATATAAAAAGATACATTGAAAAAAATCACGACAAATATTCCAGAGTTGCTTACGTGATTGTCCATGAATTTTCTTGTGTTATTTGTTGGAATTTTCATGTGTTATACACATAAATTTTTGTAATCTATGGTTGAAACTATTGACTGTATCTCATTGACGGATTGTACGAGTCGAATGAACAAGTAAATTCCAATTATATTGCGTGTCAATTCAGTTGAATTCATTAACATAAAATAGTTTGTCTAGTTAACTAGTTTAGTGATCCATTAATTTTTCTAAAAAAGGTTGGTTGGGTAACAGGAATAATTTTTTCTTAAAAAAAATTGTTCTCTTGCTTAAGTTTTGAATTTAATTAAACTCATCTTCAGGGCTCCAAAAGTAATTTTTTAGTGTACGTTTTGTGTTGGTGTTGTCTCGAAATTGTTGGTTTTTTGCAGTGTTTTTAATTTTTTTCAAATATGTATTTAATATGTCTAATGATTTTTAAAATAGTAATATTGTCAACACGAAAAATCTATTTTTCGAGCCCTGAAGAAATATTTGATCAAATTTGAAACGTCGGCAAGAAAACAATTGTTTATTGAGAAAAAATTGATTCTGTTACCCAACCAAGCTATTTTCATAAAATAGTTTATTCACATATTGGCAATTGAAACTCATCAGCAGTTTTAATGCTATATAAATCAACAGTCTTAGGAGCTTATTGGTACCAAGTATATAATGTAATATAAATACTTGATAACAAAATACTTTCAAGTTCATGAAACACTCATAAAAATATATTGTTGTATAATAATATATCTATTATTAGACTAGCAACAAATTTGTTGATGAGTCGAAATAATTAAAATATTATTCGAATGTGTAAAAGGCATTCTGTTAAAGAATATTTTTAATTTCCACTTCAAAAGTGTTCATACTCATGTCCAAAATCTGAAATAACTCAGATGGCCACACCGTAGAGCTTTATTTGCATCGTGATCTGACAGAAAACGATTATTGGCAATATGACTTCTTTCAGAACACTAACCAAAACCTCCACGTATATCTTTATGGAAAAAAGTTATCTTATGAATATTCGTTGGCAATTCGGACTCTACACCTGTATATTTGAGCATGATATCCCAAGAATGACCAGGAGAGGTGAAATAGTAGGTTGGATCTGATTTATATCTATCCAGACATATATTATGGAAATTTTTGAATATATTACATACAATTCAGTAAATTTAAGTCAGATAAGCATAATCTACATTATGAATCCAAAATAGAAACTGGATAACTTGAGAAAATTTAAAAAAAATAACTAACTAAAACTGGAAATTGGGAGTCCAGGCTGAGCTATCTAAGCGACGTTTGCATTGTAGTTAACATCCTGAATTCCACTGATTACTTACATACTGAGTGGTAGTAGAAAGAAGTCAAATTCATTGTGAAGGGGAGAGAATATGGTTATTTATTGTATTTTGTATTTCTTGTTATTATTCAAGTTTGTCTACGGTTTTTATTTTGTTATAATTTTGGTTCACATATTCTTTCAGTTTTGATTTCATTTTACGTTTATTGGAAAGGATTATGATTTCTATGTGACTAAGTTTACCAATTTTGGCCAAAGTATGATATGAATTTGTGTGTGTGTGTGTTTGTTTACAGAGAGAAATATTTGTTTTCTGCTCAGATTTAGTACGGGTGTTGTAAGTATGACTCTGAGAGATGAAGGCATTTTGCATCCATACAAACATTGATAAGCAAAGAGTTTTTCTACATCAAAATTGATACATCTGTTGATGATTCGACTTTTGTTATGTTGGTGAAAGAGCACTGATTCAAGTAGCACTAATTTCTATCAAACTGAATAAGAATTTACTGAGATACTACAGTTTAAAGTAGACTCATATAAACGGATAAAACTTTTGGAATAGTCTACTATCATATTGCAAAATCAGGCACTCAAAAATTTAAAAAAAATGTTGAACATGTCAACAGCAGTAATAATATTCCAGAATACAGAAATTGCAAGAATATTTTTCATTTTCAGGTAATTACAATCAACAATTCATAATTGCAGAATCAATTTGTCAGTTGACTACACCAAACTAGTATTTGATATTATATCAGCTATCCTTTCAATGTTCTCAATTCCAATAGCACTAAAATCAATCTTTGCCGACGTACATGAATGTCATTGTCAGATAGATGCATTAAGTTTTGTCAATCCATCAAAATTGTCCGTTTCATCATGAACAACAACCCATTCTATTCAACAAACACCAGCATCCTGAACGAAAGTTTCTGCAACTCCACACCCACTAATTTGAATGGACAGAACATAATAGTTTCACAAGAACAACAAAGAAAATTGATCGATTCCCTGAATACTGCAATAGTAGGTTTTCCCTGTAGTAATACTTGTACTGTCTCCAATTTTGTGCCCGGAAACTTTATTCAAGCAAGAAAACAGTTCATTCCGGGTGGTGTGCAATTTTTATTCATGCCACAACAGCAAGTACAACAACCACAAAGAATTTTTAACTACAATCCACTCACACAAGTTCCTAACCAGATTCAAGAAACATGTTTCTGCCCTACTACATTGGAACAACAAATTGCTATCAACTCTTTGAACAAACATGGATTAGAATCTTTGGAATACCAGCAGCAACTTTCCAGGAACCCATTCTTCCCACAGTATCAGCAACAGAACCACCATTTTCCATTTCAGTTGAGATTTCATCAAAACGTTGGGACTAGTACGAACCAATTGAACGTTAGTTCCAGGAATACTCCAGACTTTTGTAATTTGGGAGGTTTCAGTCAGATGCAAACAGGAGAGCAGGCTTATAATTCGCAGAATATGGAAACTAACTTATTCAATGGTTGCACTTGCAAGACATCTACTTCAAGTCAGAATGTGAATCAAACCGGAACCCAATTTCAATCTAATGCACCTCAATGTGAGTACAGTACTGCGAGGAGACTGGTCCTATCTAAACCACCACAACTTTATACTGGTCATCTTGTTGACGTACTCGATGAGATGTCTGAACCCTCTAAGAAGAAGGTGAGTTTTTCCGAGAATATTTGTAAAGGACCGGCAGACCAATCTGGTCAATCATCTCCGTGTCAACCATGTGATGGAACACAACCACCCAAAGAAGATATTAACTGCCCAGAAGGAGGAATTGGTACAGTGGACCAATCTGAACAAGTGTCGTTTCCTTGTGAATGTTCTGTAGGAAATAACTCAAGATGTGAAACCAGTCCACCAAAATCTAAACCAAAACGATCAATATGGCCCATGCGTAGGGCTAAAAGCTCTGAGGGTACCGAATCTTGTTCCAGTGGGAGTGAGGCACAGAAAAAACGAAATAAAACGAAACAGAAGAAGAGCAAGAAGAAACAAAGAGAAGATGAGTATACCACGTCAGAAAGTGAGTGAGGTATTTGAAAGTTGAATCTTCATTTATCGTAACTGATTGAAAGGGAAATGTGGAATGATCAAAGGAAATAATTCTGCTCTCATGCCGAGACTCGTATTAAATGACTCAATTGATTCATATTCATTTATTCACTCCCAAACAAATCGAAGTTCACAAAGGAATACAAAGAAATATCGAGAGAAAAAAGAATATGAAATATTTCTCAAAATGAAATGTAAAGAGATAATACGGTTGAAATGAAATAAAAGGTTATTTGCCATATATCGGATAGTCGTATATTGAGAAGTTTGGGGTAAATGAGTGAAGTTAAAAAAATTTTCGGGATAAAATTACAGACAGCAGCATTATGTGTTTTTTTATATTTACCAATACACAGGTTGCGGCTTGGTGAGTGGAAGCGAGGCGTGACAAAATTCGGTGTTTTCACATGAAATGTAGTATTTCTACTTCTTCATCTCTATATAAAAAAATGTGTGAATCCTCCGAAGAAAGAAACAAAGCAGTTGATTTAAAGAAACTCTTCACAAAGATGTATAAATCATACAAAGAAGTAACTTTTAGACATTAACTGGAACAAAAAGCGTTTTCAAAATAACTACTTTCAAATCAACATTGATTTACATGAAGAAAAAAAGAACTTTCGAAACACTTTTTACCATTCAGTTTGTAGACTGAACATCCGTCCTCAATAGAGAAGATCCGATGTTTCGGATCAAGACTGCATCTTCGGTATCAATCTGAGATGAAACCCTGAATTCATTCATGAAATTACGACTTCACAAATGAGTTGAATCTTCACATCTCTGTCAACAGTTCATTTTCGGAATGAGTTGCTTTCTTTCTTTCTCTCTCGCAAAAAATATACCCCCCTTTCAATTTGATAAATACTATAGAATTGTATGGTTTTACTCTCAATGATTCAGAAGTTATGGCAAACAATGATATCAAAAATTTGTTTTATGTAACTGTTTGAATTTTCAATAAAAACTCAGTTGGAGAGTCTCATTCGTTATGAGGATATTTGAAAAATGCCGTTTCCGTATAGAATAATAATTTTTTCAAAATATTTCAATTTTTCAATATTAAATCGTCGTTTCTCACGTCACAGAAAAAAACTGTGTATTACACATAGGAAAATATTAGATTTCAGGTCTCGGTTCTAAAATCGAATACTTTTTTCCTTGTATAATAAATAACTATTAGCAAGTAGGAACTCATTACTCAGTAAACAACAAAAACTGCGAAATTATTTCGAACGAATTCTCCTTCAACATTCATGTTAATGTAATAGATTTTGAATAAAATGATTTTACATTTTTACAGCAGTGGTTAGAGAAATGAATACTGTTTAGAAGGGGTGAATGGTAACTCCAAACAGATCTGGAAAATAATGAAAGATATCATGAACACATATGAAAATAATGTAGAAAACACATTCGAAAACTGATTTGTTCAATAACTTTCCTCATAATATAGAAGTGAATATGGCAAAGAAAATTGATAAATGTGACGTATCTAAAAACTCTATAAATGAAACCCAGGTAACATACTTCCTATTTTATGAACTAGTCACAGAAAATAAAATGATATGTCTAATTTCAAAGCTCAAAAACTATAATGCATCAACTCCTGATGAAATAACCAGCAAACTGCATAAATATGCATAAATATTTATTAAAACCACCAGCTCATTTAATGAATTTGTGTTACAAAAAGGGTAATATACCGTTTCAGTGAAAAGTTAGTATACTAACTTCAGTCTACAAATCTGGAAGTCAAAATGGTGTGTAATTACCGATAAATTTCGCCATCAATCATTTCGCTAAACTATTCGAAAGCACTGTCAAAAATTGAATAATATATTTCTTTAGTAAACATCATATAATAACATAGCAACAATTCAGGTTCATAAACGAATAAAATACTGAAAATTCAGTGCCCAAATTCGTGGAACATACAGTAGGGGCATTGGACAAATTTTCGAAATGTCTTGCGGTCATTGTGGAGTTGACGAAGGCTCTGGATAATCTGTCGCATGAAATCCCATTCTAAAAATTGTATAACCATAGTATTAGAGATCATACTTTGGAACTAATGCAGGATTATTCGAAAGAATAAACAGAAACTACTGAAAATGCTGGCAAACACGGTACAACATTACAAATTAATGTAGGTGTACCTCTAGGAACAGTATTTGACCCGATCATTTTTCTTGCTCACATAAACGCAATAATGCAGAATAATGGACTTGATCGTCATATACTGTGTTAGCTGATGAAAGTTGGGATGAAGTCCATAAAACTTCTAAAGTTAATGTGAGAATAATTTTTTGCTTTCTTCTACATTTTTGATGTATATTCCAATCAGAAACAAGAAATCTTTGAGGCACTTGATAGACTAGATACTAACAAAGAGCCTGGTCTGGACGGTATACCTCCTATATTCCTGGAAAATTGCACTGTGAATCATTGTGGAACTGCTTTGCACAATCTTCTATACTTCTTTGGAAACGGTTGTTTTCCCACATAATGAAAAATTTTCCAAATCATCTCCGTTCATAAATCCGGAGATGAAAATAACACAGTCAACAACAGGTCCATATCGTTACTGAACTATTTAAGGAGAATTTTTGAAACAATCATCTGCACAAGTCTCTCATTTCAAGTAAAAAATATCATCAACCTACATCAGCATTACTCCTACGATGAAAGATTAATTTCAACAAACGTCCATTCATCTAACAAGTTCTAGATTCTATAGACCTCTGTCGTGGAAATTTTGGTATACATGGCAACCTCCTATCCCTGTTAAGATCCTACCTGACTGGCCATTGTTATTTATGATGTGAGTCTCAGCTTCGGTTGGTCATGTCTGGAATTCCTCAGGGTTCCCACCTTGGACCACTCCATTTCAACATTTCCTTGAACGACATCACTAAGTGTTTTGATAATATTGAAATTGCTCTTCACGCAGACGACTTGAAAATTTACAAGGAAGTTTCGTGTCTATAAGATTACATTGCTTTGAATGTTGCCCTTGACAATTTCTTCACGAACTGCATTGCCAACAAATCACACCTGAATTCTGACAAATGTAATAAGATCATTTTTATCAGAAGTAATTCACCTCCAACCTTTGATCTCGCAATAAACTGCTGCCCTCAAGGTAGGGTTCCCTTCTGTGGTCGCTCCTGATGGATAGTTTGCTTGATGCCCTCAACAGAAGAAAAGTAGATCTACAAGCTTATGCATATGACTTTGTCATCTTGGCAAGGTCCACATCGGGAAGGATAGCTTGTAATATCCTCCAAAGTTGGGAGCAGATGTCTGACAACTCCATCAAAACTGTAATGAACTCCTTCACCAGGAGAAAAAAATTGGACGATCTAACTCCACTTTCCCTTTGTGGTGAGGTCATTTCATTTGAAACAGAGATGAAATATTTGGTCCTTGATGAAAAACTCACCTGGAACGCTCATTTGGAAAAAGTTTTACACAAAGCCAGACTGTCTCTGTGAACATGTCGTAGGATTTGTGGAAAAACTTTGGGGTTGAGGCTCCAAAAAAATTATTTGCCTTGATGTGATGATTGTCAGACCAATGATCACTTAAGGTGCAATTGCCTGGTGGCCAAAGGAGCTACAGAAAACGGCCTAGGCGAAGCTCTCTGGCTTACAGAGACAGACTCGTCTGGCCATCAGTGGTGCCATCAGTACCACACCGTTAGCAGCTATGGAGATCCTTCTAGATTCAACCCCTGTCCACATTTTTCTAGAGAAAGAGGCTAGATGGATTGCATATAGAATTGTGCACATTGCCAGTTACACAAATCAATTAGAAGCAGAGTACAACAGACTGTGGGTTGACAATGGAAGTCACAGCATTCTGGAAATGACCTCTGACTTTATGCCTCCAACTGTCAACTACGAACTGTCTTATGAAGTATTGTTCCTGAGTAGAGATAACTGGATCCTCCACGAGAAGGAAATATTAACAGCAGATAGTCGTTGGTTAACAGATGAACCAAAAACCCCATTCGTTTCTGGTGCGGATGTTTTCAGTCGCAGACCCAGGACAGAAATATCAACTTACCTATATTTCGACTGTATTTCGAGCGAAAAGTTACGCTATTGAATTGTATGCGGAGAGATTGGAAGAATCCACCTTCATACACAAGTCTAAATTGGTAGCAAATTGCCATAAACGATTTTCCTTGATAGAAAGGCTTAACATATTGTATCTGGTCTGGATTCTTGGCCACACTGGCCTGGAAGGCAATGAGGCTCCAGGCTTCCTTGCAAAGGAGAGTGCTGCAAGCAATTTCGTCGGACCAGAACCTATCATTGGCATCGTTTTAGGCTTTTGGTCGCTTCGCAGCTTGATACCAAACAGTTGTTGGACAAAAATAGTGATGAACTACGATGTCTTACAGACCATTTTACAGGTCACCGTCATGTGATCCATCATATGCAGAGACTCGGACTGACGGCAGACAGTGTGTGTCGCCTCTGTTTGAAAAATGATGATACAGCAAAGCACATACTTTGTGCCTGTCCCACTGGGGACCGAATCAGGTTTTTAGAGTTAGGCAGAGCCGTACTCTTACCATCTGACCTGAAAGACCACTCACCATACAAACTAATCGGCCACGTTAAGGAGCTGGGTTTATTTGTTCGAGTGTGAATAGGTGTGAGCCACAATAAACCTTCGATGATTCATGTATTCTCCATAATTCACCGTACAGTTACTTGAGCAATGAGAATTGCATCTAAGGATATGAATCGTGTGCGGACTTTGAAAATGAATTCCAGGATGAAGTTGGCAACACCCTAAAAGTCGTTTCGAACATAAAACGACATGGAACAACCAGACGTTATTTTGTATGATACTCCTAGCACATGTGAACATAAAAGTTTATATTCCATAGGAGAAGCAAAGAGCCGTTTCTAGAAGTATGGTGAAATGCTGCATGAAAGATAAAGCCATATTAATATAACGCCACACATACGGACAAGCATGTCTACCGTGAACATGAAATGGAGGTTTATAAAACAGTAACATCAGCATTTATGTTCGGATAATTACTCTGCTGGTGGAATTGAATTGAACTCGTGAACATTATACATCCCTTTCCTTGCTTAGCTTTCAATTGTTTATTTCACTGATGACTTAAGTGGATAACAAAGTTTTGAGACAGAAAACCAGAGAAAAACATTCATGTCTGAGATATCTCTATATCAAAACTTTTTATATCTATTCGACGTCAATGTAGCTATAACAAAAAAAAATTGAAATAAAAAATTCCATCTAGCTTGAAAATCATTTTTTACCAAAGTACAAAAACTAATATGACGTTAATGTGATGAATGCAATATAATCGACTGTCAAGTTGGCAGATAGGTTTATGAACTTCCACAATATGGGTACCTTTCACGTGAATTATGTCGCTGCAAGAATACGAAATAAACAATGACGCCACTTTGAATTCAATATGGCGGGCCAATTTGGCTAATTTGTTTATGCACTTCCATTACACGGGTAGCAAATGAAAGAAATGGAAAACAAATTATAAATTCAATATGGCGGACTCCTAAATATGGTGGATTCAGTTCAGCAGACAATGCACGAATCAGAGATGAGCAATATAGTGGAGGACTTGCATAAGAACTGTCAAGCTTTGACGGAACAGAAGGAGGAAATAAAGCTGAACTGAGTTTCCCAGCTGACTCCGTACAATACTTTAAGAACTTATTCCCAACGGAGTTGGGGTAGCGTACCCTGCTTCTCCCACAAAATCGTGGGCAAGTCTTTTCAAATCCGACCACGCCGATGTTTGGATGAACCCATCAACAATTTCGACGAAGTTGCTTTTGACGAGGACGCCGAAACCGAGTTCAACAACAATATTCTCATATGCCCCTTCAAACACTCCAGAAGGTTCCAACAGTTTGTAGTATTGCATCTATCTACATACTTGATCGACGGTAGGACAAGGAACTTGCAGCTAAGGGGTCTGCTCAATTAAAGCAAATACTACTACATCAACCCGATTTTGCGAGACCTGGTCGCATATTCACCACTTAATAAACGGTCTGAGAAAAACCATCTCGTCGAAGGAGAAAATACTTCCCGGTTATATTTGGAATGTATTGTTTTGTGGAGCAGTTTGTTTGTTTACCTTCCTGGATTAGGAAGAAAGATGGGGGAGTAGATAAAAATGCCAAGAATGACCAAGAAGTTATAATCAACACTAGCATCCCATTAGGTCCGACGTGGATTCATAAAATGTTGCAGAATGACTGGATCGAGGATAGACAAGATGCGTAAGAGTTTTGTAATACTTAGCAAAAGCTATATATGCTAGTATATACTTTTGCTTCGGAATACACTCATTCTCAATTGAGAAATTGAATAACGGTCTTGTGCCTTGTACAATGTAACATTTCAGCCAGACCGTGAGAGTGTTAATAAATAAATTTACTTGTTCTTTGGCTAGACGCACCGTCATCACCCGAACGGGTAGACAAACATATCAGTTTCCGAACCTTAAATCTATAGATTGCAAGCTAAGCGAAATAAGGCTTTTCTGTTGAATCTTAGTCGCGCGTTGGCCCATTTCATGAAAACGACATGAAAAATTAGCGACCATCTATTGAGGCAGTGTTCAGGGAGTCTTTGCCTGAGACAGTTGCGTTGGGGTGTTCGAGAAATCTTTGGGCTTGAAGGGGTTCTCTCGACTCGCAGTCGTAGAGGAAATTTTTTGAAAGTAAGCCTTCCTGGATAGTAGGCTGAAACCGTGTGTAAACGATTTATAACAAGTAAGGTGACTTTTTATACGATATATTTTTGGATTTGCCGGGACGAGATAGACAAACCGCGGTCAGTTAAATATACATGTGGAATAACCATTTTAATGCAGTTTTGGGAAGGTGTTAGCAATACAAATCAGTGATTCTAATAATTGAGTCATAACTAGGTAGCGGTCAGAAATTATTGGCCAAGCTAGAGTATTACAGTCACTCTCGTATATGATAGTATACTAAAATTGAGTTTTATTCTACATTTGGTAATTGTAATTTTCTGAATTGAAAGGGTTATATTTTTTAGGAGTGTATTTTTTTTTTGATGTTTCCTTTGTCTATTTCGTTGAATCATTCTTCTTTATTTTCTTCATTATTGAGTATAATAGTTTTGAGGCTTGAAGCCGGCTTTCATTTGAAAATCTGACAGCGCTTTCGGAATTGCTTTGATATTCAAAATTTGATATGGAAAAATCCGCATCTGGCGACAGCAGCTGCCAAATCAATTTGGAAAAAAAATCATGGCATAGTGAGAATGTTTTCGGTGACCAAAGAATAAGAATAAGTCTAGTTGTTACAACGGTGAGCCCAGTCAAAGTCGACGTTATCGGCGGGATTGTATATATAGTAAGTCCCGCATTTTGGAAAAATAAACTGCTTAAGTTCTGATTCATCACAGTTTCTAGCTTTTTTTTTGAATGGACTCAATGATGAAATATTTCCGCTGTTGAGTTGAGTGAGTTGGTTGAATATTACACTAAAGATCGAGACTATACCTTGAACAATGATTCAAATTGGGAATGAAACATAATGGAATCGTAAAATGAAGGAAATCCATCTAAACGGATGACTTCTTCTGGGGCAACTGAAGTCGAATATTCATCGTACTGGGGACTACATTACATCACCCTGACACTCAACAAAGTGGAGATGGTCATCTCCAAAAGTTTAGAGGGGCTGATTTCTTTGAAAACTAACGAGGAGGTCGAAGCATGGGAGAAAATTATGCTCTGCAAACTTCTCGTTAACCTCTGCATCTGAAGATTTTCGAATATAGCCATGACGGTTGCACGAATATTATCAAGGCTTAGGGATTTTTATTCGACTCGAACATTGATTCAACATTGTTATTATGGGAAACATAGTCACCAACAGAGAAATCAGTACGAACTATTCGCCGTCGTTCACCACGAAGGCAAAAATGCCAACGTTGATCACCATGTGACCGATACCACAAACGTAGGCTACAAATTCTGGATAAGGTACCACTCTTCGGTCAAGATCTTGCAGGAAGAATGCTTTAGGTTAGGTTAGGTTAGATCCAAAGTGAGTGGTCTATTCGACCCTCTGCCGCAAGCCGCAGGGTTTAATGTGGCTCACACCTATTCATACTCGACCAAATAAACCCAGCTTCTTGACCGATTAGTTTGTATGGTGAATGGTCTTTCGGGTTACATGGTGAGAGTACGTCTCTGCCAAACTCTAAAAATCTGATTCGGTCCCCAGCAGGGCAGGCACAAAGTATGTGCTCTGTTGTTTCATCATTTTCCAAACAGAGGCGACATAAACTGTCTTCCGATAATCCAAGTATCTGCATATGATGATTAAAATGACAGTGACCTGTAAGAAGGCCTGTTAGACATCGTAGTTCATACCTACTGTAGTCCAACAATTGTTTGGTATCAAGCTTCAGAGAGTGAATGAACGCCTTGAAGTGAGCCATTCCTGGAAGATTCTGCCAGAAGTCCATTAATCTTTTTGTTATCCAGTTGTTCAATGTTTGTTTGGCAAATCCTGAAGCGATGCCAATGACAGGTTGTGGTCCGATGAAGCTGCTTGCAGCACCCTCCTCTGTAGGGGAGTCAGCAGCGTCTTTGCCTTCCAGGCCAGTATGGTCAGGAATCCAGACCAGAGACAATCTGTTAAATCTTCCTATCGAGAAGAGTAATTTTTAATAATTTGCTACCAATTTAGACGTTGCTCGGTAGGAGCCAAGAACTTTCAACGCCGCTTGACTTTCCGAGATAATTTTTATTAACTTGTGTACGAGGTTAGATTCTTCCAATCTGTCAGCACACATATAATAAAGTAGCGTTCCTAGGCAGGTTGATATCTCTGTTCTTGGTCTGCGACTGAATACACCTGCATCAGAACCGGAAGGTGTTTTTGATCCAAATGTGAACCAACAACAGTCTGCCCTTTATATTTCCTTCTCCCGGAGGATCCGGTACTCTACTCGGGAACAGTACTTTATGAGTCAGTTCGTAGTTGACAGTTGGAGGCATAAATTCAGAGGTCATTTCCAGAATACTGTAACTTCCAGTGTCGAAGGATGCGTTCTGAAGACCAAGGAAACGCGAGTTCCTTATTTGATCTTGTACAGGCAATACGATCTGATCTGAATAATCACCCCTAGGGGCGTTATAAATGTTAGCTCATGTCTGAAAAAGTGTCGAAAAACTGAGCATACTGCATTTTGAATAATCTTGAACAATCCTAAATAACATGCCGAAAATTCAGAAGTGCCGAACCCTTTGTGAGTAAACCCTTCTCTATTAATTGGACTACACTTTGCAGTTCTCCTGCCCCTTGTAGATATCATCATTAGAAGATTAATAACTCATTCTTCACAGCTTAATCTCTGTGTTCTATTGGAATTCCGGTTTATGGAGAGAATGGGTTCTTCAACTAATAGCCCGGAGAATATAATAACGCCTACTTCGATGCTTCTAGTTCATTATCGTCCCGACGCAGTCGGAAATCTAATTTCATATCTCGAACAAGACGTGAAAATGAAGAGGATTTCATCGAGGGGCTTTCGTCACGGAGTTCTGCATATTAAATTCAATCAGACATTCACTGGGACGATACTGAATTTGAACTTTCTAGTTGTTTAGCTCTACATTTGGTGACTTTCAATAATTTTTGTGATCCTTCTATATGATTTGACAGTGCAGCCCAAAAACGATTAGAATAAAAAATAAATTCGTGAATTCATTTGTTTGAAGGTGGTTGACAATGTTTTGTGGTGTATTTCATCAGTTCGGACTTCCATTGTCATATCTTATATAAAATGATTTGAAAATACTAAAAAAAATAATTACAAAATCAATAAGATTAACCGAAAATAACAATTTTATTAAACAAAAACTGAATTTATAAAGAATTAACATATAAGCTGCAACCAAACAAATAAAATTAAAATATTAATAAAAGC
>WOGN01002644.1:0-16395 GCA_015342105.1 Leptinotarsa texana
GTTACTTCTTTGCGATCTACACATCCATGTATAGAGTTACTTATTTTCAAATTGATTACTTCCTTCCTTACTTTGAAAGGTTCCCACAAGATGGAGTAGTAGAAAGCCAAAAACTTTCTTTCCCAAAAATTAATCACTCCTAAAAATATAACCCCTTCAATGCATATATTATCATATTTGCCTAATTTATCATGATAAAAGTAAAAATGCGATGAACGTCAAAAATATATGTCATGTTTATAAACAAATGCAAAAAATATTTGAATAATAATAGTTTTCAATTTGTTGAAAGGCTGATTTGGAAGATTGATCTTCTCTATGAAAATGTATTCAATGTTGAAGATATTTTCATATCTTCAACAGTTTTTGTTATAATAATTTTTTATTTTACAAATTGAGTGGTTCATGCAATGTTGTAACACATAATTTTACAAGTACAATAAAAAATAAAAAGAAGAAATTTTCTAAAGTTCGAAATTGTAATTCTTCTTTTAATTTTCAGTAGTTAGAGAAAAAAATATATCACGAATAGAAATTTGTTTTTAACAAATTGTTCAGTTAGATACACAATAAACCCACTTGGGTTTATTGTGTAAAGTAAACTTAGCTTCTTAACGAAGCCGATTATTTTGTATGGTGAGTAGTATTAAGGTCAGATTGTAAGAATACGTCTCTGCCGAAATCTCAAACCCTGATTCGGTTAACAGCGGGCAGGCACAAAGTATGTGCTCTGCTGTTTCATCATTTTCCAAACAGAGGCGACAACAGTCCGAGTCTCTGCATATGATGATTCAAATTACAGTGACCTGTAAGAAGGCCTATTAGAAATCGCAGTTCATCCCTACTATAGTCCAACAACTGTTTGGTATCAAGCTTTAAAGGGTGAATAAACGCCTTGGAGTCAGCCAATCCTGGAAGATTCTGCCAGAAGTCTATGAATCGGCTTGTCATTTAGGTGTCCAATCTTTGTTTGGCAAAGCCTAACGCTCTGTCAATGACAGGTTCTGGTCCGATCAAGCTGCTTGCAGCACTCTCCTTTGCAAGAGAGTCAGCAGCTTCATTGCCTTCCAGGCCAGTATGGTCAGGAATCCAGACCAGAGACAATCTGTTCAGTCTTCTTATCGATGAAATTCGTTTTTGGCAATTTGCTACCAATTAAAACGTTGCTCGGTAGGAGCCAAGAGCTTTCAACGCCGCTTGACTGTCCGAGAATATTTTTAATGACTTTTGTATGAGGTTGGACTCTTCCAATCTCTCCACACACAGAATTGTTCAGTTAGTAAACAATAAAAAAAAAGTTAGTAAACAATAAAGAAAACTTTCTGTGGATTTGTAGAGGAATGTCGATTATGATTTTCGAAATGGAAAACATTTCAACATTTGGAATATAAAATAAACAATTATAAACAATTAAAAACTGTTGTTAAGAACAATTTTTCCCAAAAATCAGACAAAAAAATTATTAAAAAATACTCACATAGTCTATTTGTTTATAAAAGAATGGCACTGACATTTTTTTCAACCTCCGAATGTCTTCGTAAAAAACTGTTATAACAATACGTTGATTATTTATGTTTTGTTACAAAAAAATATAATACAAAGTAATGAAATTTTTTAAACTTTCATAACGTGATATCATTGAGTGCACTGATAAAAAGTGCTCCACGACATTTTTTTTGGAAATTATTCTAACGTATTTTGCGATCTTCACTGAAGACACAAGTCAAGTAAAATATTGTTAATTAATGATTACCTAGCTATTCCAATAATTCACTTTAAGATTTTATTCCAGGGAGTATCAATTTTTATAGTATTCAGAATGTCCCCTTATTTTAATAAATTTTCAAATTGGTATCTAAATGATATTTTGTGTGGCGTACTTAGATGCGGCGCCAATTTGGATGCGGCGCCTATGTATGTAAAACATATTTGTCAAAAAAATACTCTGCATGTTCATTATGAATGCAATTCTATCACAATTTAATTTACACATACGAGTACACACATTGATTTGAAATAAAACAAGAACATATGTATAATAATAATAATGATAAAAACATGATCGTTAATACATAATATTGTTTAGCTTCTCTTGGCATAACACTGAGAATATTTACAATTTGTCATCATAATATTCCTGCAGGCTATAATAAGCTTTCATGAGCAGTATATTTTTGACCGACTCCCTGAAAGGTCTCTGTTCTATTATATCCCTAACTACCTGTGGTAAATGGTTGAACATTTTTTCCTTTTGTACATGTTAGAGTGATTTGTTATAGAGTCAATCTGGGTATTAGAAGATGCATATTATTACTACTGTTCTGTCTTGTGTTGTGGATTCTATGGTATCTGGAGAATCAGTGTTATATCTTTTATGAATCAGGCAAACAACTTCGAAAATGAAGATGCTGAATAAAGTGAGGATTCGGTATTTAACGAGAAGTTGTCTACAACTATCCCCATGGGTTGCCCCACATAAAAACCGCAAAGATCTCTTTTGCAACACGAAGACCCGATTCAATAGTTGTTTACTACACAATCCCCAAAATGCAATGCAATATCTTAGATGAGACTCTACTAGGGCGAACATTGTATACAATTCTGACAGCAAATGACCCTGAAGCCAATTTTGTGCATAAAGATGTGATATGTTCTTTAAGTTTTAACCTAGTGTCAATATGGAGACGAAGAAATTTAGTGCAAGTCGTTTCTTTTATCTTCCTACCATCTAATAGCAGTTATCATAGCTGAATTTGAAATTTACAATTTTGGTCTTGTCTACGTTGAAGGAGAGTAAATTAGAATCACACCACTGTTTGACTTCTTCTAAATCTAATGATACCATTTGTTTCAAGTTGTTATTATTTTGTCATGCCATAGAGAGTTTCGCTTTTTTTGAAAATTTCCTATTCTTTTTTTAACTTTCTCATTTCTTTCATTTTTGGAATATTTGCAAAAACCTAAATTGTTTCACATATTAATTTGTTCAAAACTTTAGCAATGTTTTATGTGCTAAAATTCAGCACATTTTTCTAGATATAATTCCGGATCAAATGAGCTATTACACGTATTTCTCACCATTATCTCTATTTTCACTATTTTCAACTTGTGAACTACACTATTGGGTTTAGTAGCATTATCTTTTTTTTAAATTGACCACTGCCTAATCCAAAGATTCTTGACCCTAATTCCGCGAAACGCGCTTGAACCCGCGCCTGGATTCCATCCGGTCGAAAACTGTCTAGATTGGGCGTTAAAAACAACTTGATATGGGTGCAAAAATAGACGCCGACAATAAAGCTTACTGGAGGTCATTGTGAACCACGCTAGAGTTTCAGTTAATTAAATGAATCGCGAAATTACGACGAACGGAAGAGCCAATTTTTTTGTATCATTATTTACCAATTCGAGTTTTGACGCTGCCGCTGTTGCTGTGAATATATTGTTCCAAAGACCTTCACATTTTCTGTAGTCTTCATATTCTTAATACTCTTTTCATATTTATGTTCCAATAAGTACCTAGTTAAAAAGAAACTACTTCTAATTACTCATTTATATAAGTTACTTCAAAAAACCGCTCTCTTATTGGTTTATGGTAGAAATAAAAGTTACATGATATGGTATGCAATTACAATATTCAAAACATTAATATTATTCCACATAGGATAAATTAAATGAAAACATTCATAAATTTATAAGCAAGATGACAGAAAAGAATTTTCATTTTTTTCTTGAAAGATGTGCTAGATTTTCCCAAATTGTTTCCACTAGGCTAATAAGTCCCGGGGCTAAGAAAGAAAACACGTTTTTTTGTTCAAAATTAGCTTTATTCATCATCGTAATGTCCATCAAGATCCACACAATCATTCTAGCGCCTATCGTACATTTCCATACCGCTTCTGTAGAACTTTTGCCTCGAAATAGGCCTCAGTTTCACCTATAACCTCTTCAGTCGAGCGATATTTACTTTTTGACGTGGATATTTTATGCTTCTGATAAAAAAGTGAATCATACTAAAAACTTACCTACACAACGAATTACAACCTGCTGATTTCCTTGAATGCTGATGACAGAAAAGTTCAAAAAACTGTTTTAGGGTTAATAAATCCCAATAATTAGTTTTAAAGCACAATGTGCGCCATTTTGCTCAATGCAACAATAAAGATTAGAAATCGACGTATCCGAACTTTTTCAAAAATCTTATTTTTATATTCAAATACGGCTCTGTTAAGTTTTCCTTGTTACATGCTGTATGTGGAGGTACCACATTTGTTTTTTCTGCATTGATGGAGGAAAATTCTTCTGTTGCGATATGATGGTAGGTTCTTGTTTGTATTACTCAATTCTCTCATTGCTCTGCTGATATGGAAACCGTAGTTGAGTCGCTAAGATTCTCAACTTCTAATAACAATGGGGGTTCTTTGAAGAGATCGAGCTCAACTACGGTTTCCAGATCAGCAGAGCAGTGAGGGATTGGAGTAATACTAGCATCATATTGCAACAGAAGAATTTTTCTCCTCCAATGCAGAAAAAACAATATAGAAAATAATACGAAAAATGTAAATATCCTTTTCAATTCTACACAAGGTGCCACTCGACCTACTTTCCCTATCTACATAAGAGATTAGTCTGAAAGGTGTCCCCCTTTAATTAGAAATCGATGTGTCTGAGCTTTTTTTAAAAATTTTACTTTTTATATTCAAAAACAGCTCTGTTAAGTTTTCGTTATTACACACTGTATAGAAAATAATATGAAAAATGTAAATATACCCTTCAATTCTACAAATGTTAAAAATTCTTATGAAAGACGAAGTAGACCAGAGTTTTGATTTTTCGACTGAGAGACCCAGTTAATCCATTTTACTATACACTTCTCCAGTTGCTAAGTTTCTCAACTAAACACCCATTGTTTTATGTTGTGAGTATTTCCACCAATAGATCAAATAATAGTTAGTGAATTTTTAACATCAAGTCATACAAAATTTCATTCTTAATAAGTATCTTAATGATGAAGTAATATTATGAAATGAATGTTTCGTAACGCGTTATATACAAGATTTTTGCTACTGACACTCGGTAGGAGCAAAAAATAAAATTCCAACTCCTCCATACCCAACGTTTTATGTTGTGAGTATTTCAAACAATAGATCAACAACAATAGAACAATAGATAGACTAGACCGATGACTCATACGAGTCAATTGTATTTCATTTTTTGCCAATTTACGGCTTCCTAGGAAATATCTTATTGTTTTCAACTACAAATCTTAAATTATGAACATAGAAGGGTACACAGCTGCATTTTATCCTTTAGAATTCATTGAATTGAAATGAACCATACATATCAAATTCTAGAAGTACTGGTACCATAATACTAGATAATAGTAGCCTTTGAATATGTGAAGTCCTATCATTTCAGTTTAAAGGCAATTGAACATCACAGAGATATCATCATCTTTTATAAGCAGTTCTTGAAACAAGTTGAAACAAGTTTGTATAATTTGCCAGCAAAAATAAATCTTTAGGTGTGATTATCAGTCTCCTATATCTTAAATATACTGCTAGCCTTCCAGTTCATTACTATTGGTGGCAGAATATCTTCCAGAAAGTTTCATTATTACACATTTTGATTATGAATCTACTTCATTTAGCGTTTTTGCATTGGTCACTAGACTGGTTCTCATCAATTTAAAGATCCTGTAATGCATATTCTCTTCACTTTCTTGCAATGGACTTCTACCCAAAAAGTTATGTTTTCTACAGTTTGCTCCATTATCCAATAATATCTGTACAATTTTGACATCATTTTTCATTGAAGCATAATGCAGTGCCGTGTTACCTTTGAAATCTTGCTGATCAACGATACAGTCACATTTCACTAATTCTCGAACTATTTGAATTCTTTGAAAGAGACATGCTAGATGTAAGGGTGTATAAAGAGTTTTATGTGTTTGCACATTAACTGATGCTCCAGAATCTAAAAGCAACCTCAATAATTCAGATCTACCAAATTTTGCAGCCACATGCAAAGGAGTGTAACCGTGACTATTGCATATATTGACATTAACTGCCTCAGAAAATTGAGATGTTGTTTTCTCTTCTTCTTGTAATTTTTTGCATGTCTCACAGAGGCAGAGTGGATGACATTTACCATTCTCAATAACCCTTGATTCATTGCAAAATCCTAAATAAAAACATGTTAGAGGAAAATCATTATATTCGATGGCCTTCAACAAACTGTTAATTTTTCTAAACTGTTCTATGTGTTTTGGGTGTTCATCATGTTCACTTCTTTCTCCTTGTTGGATATCATGAACTGAAACACTCTCAATTTCAGTTGATGTTTTTATTGGGGAAGTTCTTTGGAATGACCCGAATTTTTCAAAAAGTTTGAGAATATAGTAATTTGGGGCTATATCTAATGCAGTGAGATTTTTTTTACTTTTAACAATTGCAGATGCTCCATTCTCCAGTAAAGATTCAATAATTTCATAAAATCCCCAAGTGGTTGCTAGATGTAAAGGAGTGTCGCCATACAAATTTCCGATATTCAATTCAACTTCTGGTGAAGAATAAATCAATGCTTTAACACAACTTTCGTGTCCATTTGCACATGCTAGGTGAAGTGGAGAATTTTTATCATTATCTCTAGCATTCACGTTTGCTTTTCGACCTATTAATAGCAATAAAATATTTTGATATCCCTTGCTAGCTGCATAATGAAGACTTGTTTTACCAAAACAATCTGCGCAATTGATATCGAAACTCTGATTTAAAAGGTATTCTACCACCTCACACTTTCCTGAAATAGTAGCTAATATCAGTAAGTTTTGACCAAGTTCATTACACTTTGGAGAATTTGAACTAACCCAATTCGAATTCTTGTCATTTATGCTCTGGCATTTTGAACAAATACATAAAGGGTGGCACAATTTTTTGTCTGTTGCAGTTTCAATTGGTATTAGCGAAGACAAATTCATATCTATCGATGTCACTTCATCATGAAGGTACTTGGCAGTAAAATTATTACAGCTAACTGAATTGACTTTTTTCTGTAAATCTAAAAACTGATTACTTCTCAAGAATTCAATAACTGCCTCAAATGAAGTGATGACAAAAGTAGTTTGATCACAAATTTCCAAAGAACTAAATCTGAATTCTTTCAGAAATGTCAAATTCGCTACCCAATTATTAATCTCAACCTTCACAAGTAAAAAAGCTAAAACTTGCAAAATATCATCTGTTGTAACATATGCACTTTTTACCTTATTTTGACAAAGAATATTGAATATTTTATTGAAACAGTCCACTTTATCCAATACAGTATGATAATTGTTCAATTTACTCATCTCACATTTAGCAGCTGTTATTGTGTCCGAAAAATTGTCTGGTATTTCCAAATCCTGGTATTGTAAGGCATGACAGTTTCTCAAGATTTTATTCAAATGAGAATCCTTTTGATGTTGTAATGTACTGATACAAAAAGATAATTTTGTTCCCATACAAAACTGCATGTAAGTTTCGATAGCAACTTTGAAATTTTCGAAAAAATGGTTACTTGACATGCACTTCTTCCTGATGACTTCATTTTTCAGACCAGTTTTCAAGCATTCTGAAAATAACTTGCCAATAAGTTCTTTCTGAGTTTGTAGATCTTCAATTTCAATTTCTCCACATCCTAAGCTGAACTGAGTTACGACATGTTTGACATTGTCCAGTATGTGATGTCCAAAACTTTCATACCATAAAAAGTCTATACAGTCATGAACATTTACCAATACTTTATGAGAATGTGAATGACAATAGTTATAAGAAGGGAACAGTGGATTATCTATACACCAAATTTTATACTTTGCAACCTTCTCGATGTAAAATGTCTCTTCAAAAAGAATTTCAATGTCGTTAGAGAAAAGTTCCACAGAATCAATGTTGATGAGTTTATTTTGTACAAGAACTCTTTTTCTGCTCAACGTATAGTAAACATTTTCATCTTTGTCACATCCAGGAATTAAAATTTGATCTAATATTTTAACAGGTGTTAAGTCACACGTTTGAAAAGTCCCGATGCGAGGAATACAAATTATCCAACTTTCTAATGATGCTTTCTCAAGAATATCACTGTGGTTCTCTTGGATGTATTTGAGAAAAGGGTTCTGATTCAAATTTTCGTCATACTGTGAACCCATCTTCTCGAAAACAAATCATCCCTGATAATACAAAATCGGCATTAACAAATACATTTTTTCACCACTAAAACCTAACTGAAACCACTTATAACAATAACAAACATTGAAGTTTATGTCAAAAGTCCACAGAACAATCAGTATTCTGTGCAAAAGTCAAAATCACTGTATTATGTGTTCTGTGTAAAAAGTCAAAACCCATTCTATTTTAGCTCAGATCCAGTGTTGCTCCAATGAAATTTAAAATAGTAGTAGGGGATACTCACAAAATTATTAAATATTTTCGTGAGTTTTGTTGGTTGGAGTTATAAGCTAACCTTTGGAAAGTTGCATCGGTAGCATTTTATCGATTGAAATGATTGATTTCCTTTTAATATTCACCACTTTCAGTAACAGATGAAGAAATGTTTTTTTTTAAAGCAAGAAATGCTTCAAGCTCATGTATGCCTATTTGCTCAGGGCACCATCGATCCGTGAGTAACAGATCATAAATTTCCAAATGATAAACATATCTTTGCCAAACAGTTTATCATTTGCAAAAATATTTCACCACGAAGGAATATGTCTGAGAAGCTAAAATTAATTGAGAAAAATATGATGGGTTGAAAAACTTATTAAAAAATTTGATCAAAAATAAACAATAGGTACGGAATTTAAAAATATAGAGATATAGAGTTATTGTGACCTGAAATGAAATGGAATGATACGATGGGTTCAATGATAAGTTGAGGTCGAAAATATGTATATAAAAATAAAGCTAAACCAGTTATCAATAGGGAGCAATTGTGGAAAGTAATAATCTGTTAACCAGCTGTCGCAGCCCTACGAACGACTATCCTAAGAAGTCGAAACTTGTACGAGCTGAGGACTAACGAAGTCTTACCTTTTAACGTGTGATTCCTAACATGGGTTGGACGATAACAAGTGAAAATCGATGGTCCAGACTGGGGCTTGAACCACCGACCAACACGGCAGTTAATTCAAGTGAGTGAACAAAGCACCTACGTCGAACCGACTGGAGACTGACCGCCAAGTGGTTTGGATCATTGAAAATATTCACTTTCATATTGATTTTCCCACTTTTTCATCATTGATCTTCATTATTTTATGCTCATTTTCATTGTTTATATTATTTCTCCACTTTTTTAGTATTTCTTTTTAAACTCACTCATCGAAATATTTCAGTCCTGGTACTTTGAATGTTTTCAACCAATCATTCATATTTTGTTCATTTAAAAAATGTTAATACGCATTCACAAACACTTCTGTTAGGTCACATAAAAAATCAGCTCTGCTAGGCTGCAGTACCGCTTGATACGGTCCGCCTTAATATTGTTGGTCTCAAACCTCTTTTCTTTAAAAGATTCATCAACTCCTCGTCGCATAATTCAATAAATCTTGTTTTCGATGTGTGAACAATGAAAGAATCACCAGAGCTCCTCACGTCACTCAGCGCTCTCTCGCGGCAAGGATTGTCGTAGTTGTCTTTATTGATCAAATTTGTAATTGTAATTGTTGATCGACTTATAATATTACACCGCGCAGCTTTCTGCGCAGTATAAGATTGGTTTGTTGTTGTTTCTTCGTCGGTTATCTGCCACACGTACCTACAAAGTTGTAGGTTCACATGAGAGACAAGGATATGATGTTTCCACCAAAACTTGAGCGTGCCATATGCACCTCTCCGGATGATATTCATTTACCATTCTAACTCCCACCCTGAAGTATGTGTTTGTGGAATTGTTTCCGGGCTTTGTCTATATGTGGCGCAGTGTTAAATTGTACTAAATCAACTGTAGATAGAGCTCTCTCATGCCTAGTTGGATTGAATATTGTTTGTTCGGGATACTTAGACGGTTCACTCCGTCTGAAATGACCCTTGATTCGCCATCCTGATTGCCACAATTTTATCTCCTGGGAAAAGGGTTCGCTGGAAGCCTTCTCAGGCGATTTCTCTCTCGTATCAAGGCTTTGATACGAGGGAAAAACTCATTAGAGCTCTTCAGCGGACACTCCTTCCTGGAGGTGGCCGCTCAAAACGCATCATTCACAGAAAGCTCAAAACGCTCAACTATCGCGTCGAGTTCGTCGGAAGAGAGGGGTGCCTCAGGAGGGGTACGCATCTCTCCGAGTTGGATTGTGAAGATATCCCAATCCGTCTTAGATCTCATGCGATAATCAGAGGAAGGAAGATCATCGCCCAATACCAGGATTCCTGGTTTATGATCGGAATTAAGTTCCAACAGAACGTAAATTTCGCTAGTTAGAGAGACGTTTCTGAGAAGCGCGATGTCTACTACATCAGGCCTAGTCTTCCCGCGATAGTACGTAGGCTCATCCGGTCCCAGTACAAGATATGCATGCCTGTCAACATGCGCATGGAGTGCTTGACCGTTTCGTTTTGTGGCTCTGCTCCATGGTCTGTGCTTGGCATTAAAGTCGCCAGCTGCAATTGTCGGAATATTGCTTCCCATCAGCAGTTCATCCAGAGATTCTTGGAGCATATGATTGTTGGGAGGGTTGTAAACCGAGATTATTCTGTGACAACCCCTGCTCAGCTGAATTTCGAACCTCACGTCCTCGGTTCCGTTTAATGGAACACTGTCAATGCCGTATTGGACACACTGAAGGGATCGTTTGACAAAGATGCCAACTCACCCTCCAGCACGTTCTCTGTGATAGAATCTGTAATTTGGAATGACAATGGATTCGTTTCTCAGACGCGTCTCTTGCATGAAAGCCACATCGATGTTGTATTCAATTAAGAAGTTTTCAAAGTCTAGTTTTTGAAACGAATGCCATTAGCATTCCAAAAAAACTATCTTCAGAGATCTAGGCAATGTTGGTTGTCTAGCCATTGGCAGTTCCGGCTATCACGTCGGTATTCACTGTGAACATTTTCTATAGCACGGTGAATTTGACGAATAGCTTTTTCATCTGGTCCAGTGCGGCACAGATGTCTGAAACCCCCTGAGTCTGAGGTGAGGGTTCAGGTCGAGGGGAGTTGGGATTTGCTGTACTGCTGGCACCCTTGGATGCAGCTCTTTCAAAGCTGACCCCCTCCTGGACGCGTCCAGACCCCGCAGGTCTCCCTGTTGGGACCGGTTGGTGATTTCTATTTCCCGTAGGTTGTATTTATGTTGACTTAGGTTGTCCGCCTCTCTTGTGGATGCGTTGCTATTGGTCGAAGTGTTATTATCTGTTAATGACGTAACACTGCATTGCGCTGTTGCCGCTTTAGCGTTACTGCCTCCTATTTTATGTTGTAATTTTTCGTATGTTTATGGATTTCTAAGGCTTCCCATATATGATCGGGGCAAGTAGTTTCAAATGTTCAAAAAGTATCGTGAGATCTCCTTCACAAAGCGCGTGTTCCGCTACTGCCTATTTGTCTATTTGACCTAATCTACAGTTTTTCCAATGTTCTTTCAGCCTTGTACCCATAGATCTTTTGGTGGTACCGACATAAACTTTTCCGCAGGTGCACGGTATACACGATATACCCCCGCAGCTGATAGTGGATCTTTTTTGTCTTTCGCAGATCTAAGACTTGGTTGTATTTTCCTAGTGAGATTGAACACTGTTTTTATTTTATGCTTTCCTAAGATTTTTCCGATTCGATCCAACCTACGAACTACAAATCATCAAGATCAATAAAGCTCTGAAGAAGCCAGCCACTCGTTGGCGAAACGTTAGGATGCAGTTCCAAACTACGACGGCTTTCAAACTCGAATGAATATAGTATCTAACTCTAAAAATCTGGGCCGCGAAAGCCTTAACCAATTTACAGAATGATTGTCAAATACTTTTTGCAAATATTCACATAAAGGAATACTTGACCCTCCATTACGAGTATTAGAAAATATAATCAAAAGTAAAACAGGTGTCATTCAACAGTTCGTTGTTTCTTATATATTATTTTACGTCAAAAATGCTATAGTTCACCAATTTCAATAATTGAGACTTAGAACTTGTGCTCAATGATTCCAACTGAAGTAAAATGTGAGATGCCATTGCATTATGAAAAGTGAAAACAAAAATTCCGTATTTTTGAAAATAGCTGAAGCTGTTCAGTTTTCCAATTTTATACCAGCAGGTATGGTTGTATTTCAATAATTTTGATTAAGACAAATTCAATATAATTCAATTTTTATCATAGTTTTATTAAAATATAATGTTGAAAATCTTTATAGTTATAGAATAAATTAAAAATTGTGAATGATGAAGTATGTTATTTATAATTTAAAATAATAGGACTTACTTACTTAATAGAAATTACTTTCTATTTTTCCCAATCACTTTCTTAGAAATAATATTATGTCAATGTTATTACATCAATTTTATTGATGTTTTTCAATTCCAAAACGTTCTATTAATAATAAGTACCGAGAAAACACTAGTTTCATTATCGAAGATGAAGTTCACTATCTCCTGATATTTTTGAAATATAGTTTTCACTTTTCATAGTCCAAAACGTATGGGTAATTGAGTACATGTTCCTAACTTTTGAATCTATTAACAAAATTACTTATACTCTTGAAATGAGTTGACCAAACCAAGTTAATTCACGTCGTTTCGATTGTTAGTACCTATCCACAATCGTCTTCGGGTGATAACTGGACTCATTGACCAACCGTCTTCAGTTCATTCAGGTTGGAGCCCAGCTCCCTTGCCCTTTTAGCTGATTTTTGTCGAAGAAGGATAAATAGGTTCACGACTGAGGGGATGTTGGCGGCATGAAGTCCTCAGACATCAGTACCGTTTTTCACGGGGTACCCCTACCTGTCTGGGGTGGGACGGATGATGAATTTGTTCGTCCTTTAACGGGGGACATGAGGGCCTCATTAAACAGAGTGTCGGGACTTCTATATCGGGAGAGGTCGTCTACATAATAATCTATAATAATCATAATCTATAGCTTCCCTAACTAACAGATTGGACTGAATGGACTGCCGAATGGAATGCAGCTGCAAATCTCTGCGGATGGCTTCATTCCGCAAGAACCAAGGAGCATTCACAATCATCCTCATTAACTTGTTTTGTAATTTTTCCAGAGTAGAGATATTATACGTAGCCGCTTGTCCCCAGACGCCTGAAGCATACATGATGACAGGCTTGAACATAGTATTGTAGATGGTAATTTTATTCTTCAAACTCATTTTGGATCTTCTGTTGAACAGAGGGTACAGACTAACTATCCGACCCTCGATCTTTGATTTGACGCACATTATGTGCGGGTTCCAAGTGAGCCTACGGTCTATTAAAAGGCGGAGTACTTTACCCGCGCTTGCCAGTCAATCTCCCTTCTAGAGATATTCACTTTTCTGGCCGGAGCAATCTTCCCATGGTCATTGCCAGAGTCTTGTTCGGGTTACTGGACTCACAGGCTTTGAGTCCAGCTCCCTTACCCTTTTGGCTGATATGGACTCATTCCTCCGAGATCTGATTATTTATAGGTAATTCGAGTGCTTCCACTTATCCCCTCTTCCTTCTCCCTGCTTCATCGGTTTTAGCGGAAGCTGGCCGTTTGGCGGGAGTTGGTCGTGTTCCGCTTGAATAGAGGTTTCCATAGGTATGTTGCGTATCTCTATGTTAGCGTGGCTAAATGCGTTGTTGGAAACATATATGCGGCTTGTTTGAATTTTTTTCTAAACCAGTGTTCTTCCTCGTGGATAATTTCAGCTTGAGCCCACTTGATGTTATGTTGATGAGTCCAAATGTGCTCTGCTATTTTTGATTTGCTGGTTTCTCCTCTAGTGGAATGAATAATTACCACTAGTTAATTTAATTTATACGAACGGTTTCGGGTTTGACCCCATTATCAAATATTAAACTGAGATATGAAAAATATGACAGGTAGTTAGGCGAACCAGGATGCCAACTTCAAAATTCACTACTGAAGATTCTATGGGTTGTTAAACTTATAAATTCAAGAGATAAGATCTATATAAATCGAGTTGCTCATTTAGGAGTATGTATTTCTGGTTTTTAATTGTTAATTTCCATGGCTTCCAACAAATTCATTTTCTTCCCTTTATTACATATGTGTTATCTTTATTTATCTTGTGTTTTGATTTTTGAAGATATTCGTACTTTGCAGATTTTTTGTCCAAACAGATGTGTTTAAGTAGCCTTATGTCAAAATGTCTACCAGTTTGGCCTGTATATACTGCAGAGCATTCGCCCACTATATTCTATATAAGTATGCCTGATTTTTCATTCTATCTCGTTTGAGTTTTGCATTGAACTGGGTTCTACCTGAATTATTATAACTTATGAATCATTATAAGTCTTAAACTGCCTAAAAACTGCAACATCTGGTGTTTGAGTTTTATTGTATGAATGGGGAGGAAAAGTCAAAAGTTAGATGCCATTTTCCCTGCATAACATGGGAGCTTCCAGGAATAAGTGGCTTTCTTCTTTGACATAAATTAATAAAAAGGGGTTCTTCCAGGTCTGTAATGAATTTAATGCTCAAATAGTTCTGATGTAATTCAACCGGTAGGCACGGTTAAGCCAAGTGTACCTGGAGGTGCTCCTTGAGTCATGCGCTCCTCCTGTAGGAATATTGTTGCCAGATGTAGAAATTATGGATACTGTGGTGATGAAGTACCTTTTTCCCCACTTACATCTTTGCACTGTTGCTTGATGCCTTTTTCAGCAACTATTCGTTGGAATTTTTGTACAGTTGATGTGGCCGTTTCATCAAAATTCAGCACTCTTGTCCCATTCCTAAATTCTACATTATATTTGATGAAATATGTAGCACGAAACAAGCCTCAGGGGTTCTTTGGGTGAGATTGGAGTGCCTTTTAAAAAAATTGTAAAACCAGCCAATGCCCGCCACTTTTTTTCCCCTATGCTGGAGGATATGGTACTTTGTTCATCTCTGCCATTTCATAAGCAATTCGTCGACAATCTTCTACAGGTAGGCCATAATACATTTTAGAGTACATAATTAGATAGTTTTTCAGTTTCTCCTCTACAGCAGCCCGTCTTACACTGGATCCACCTTGCTTGTATTCATCTTTCTACTTTACACCATTCCGAAACAAAATGAAAAAACAACTGATTACTGCATCATTAAACATTGATAGCACAATGAAAAAGTTTAAAAGTTTTAGGTTCGTCAAAAAAACGCACTTTAATTCGTGGAGTCCATCACACTAGTGAATAAGGGGCCATCCAATTCTGTTGCACTAGAACTTTCGATGCACCCGGTACACCACGTGTTTCATTGTGACATACCCCTCTTATATAATTTGGGATGTATGGGGTTTTCCAATGGTTTCACTTTGTGTTTAGTTACATATTTTAGGAAGGTTATTTTGTCACTAAAGTTGGTAGATTTCTTTGTAAACATTTATTGTCACGTATGTGAGAAAAAAGTCACTTTTCGAAACAAAAACTAGGTACAATATAGTGAATTTCTCGAAAATATTTTTTTGGTAAAATTCCCCATAACACCGCCCCCCGAAAAGTTTCAACTGATCAAAAGATTAAACGGCTGTGGTCAACTCTGATAGTGTATTGAACATTTCCCACGATCTTACATATAAATATCAAGTGCAGGTAAATAAAATCTGTAGGAAATCGTATCAATTTCAACGTGATACCACAAAAACCAACTCGTCCGTCTAAATGATCCTCAGTCAAGTGTGTAATTGTACTATTATAAAACAATTGCCCTCGGTATTACAGAAACGACATATTGTAGATAAATGTTTAGCCGCAATATACTCTAGGAGGGGTATGCATTTTAAATTATACAAAGTCTTTAAAAAATAATAGTCAACATTAATTTTGAGAGTACGTTGATTGAAACTATCTCCCTCATATAAATAAAATTTTCCAAGGCAGAAAGGTTTCTGTTGTCGCTTTCAATTAATTGCTTATCAACGTATTATTCTGAACCTTAAAATGAAGGTCAATTTTTGGATAAACACAGAACTGACCGGCTACAACCGTGCGCGTTGGGAATAAGAGATTTTTTTATTGAACGAAAGTCAATTTTTGAGAATTTTTATCCATTTTTGAAGACGGAGGCAGATTTTGGCCTCCGAAATAATTGATCCAAATGCATTGAAATTGTTCTGAATTCGTATAAATTTCTTGAGGTTCATTGGCGGTAGATTCGGATACATTTCATTGAACTTTCTACATGTTCTGCTGATAATTTTGTCACACTGTCCAAAAATAATAAACAAATTCAT
>WOGN01002645.1:3820-16394 GCA_015342105.1 Leptinotarsa texana
GGTGGACACTAAATGTAAAATGTGATCTTTCGTGATTTCATATTTTGAACGAGAAAATTTTAGAACAACAAATCTTGATGGAAATGAAGGAGAAATAAGAACTGCACGGAAAAAGCACAAGAGTCCTGGTGGAGATAGGTATTTGAGGATGAAAAACTCCATTATTGTTCAAATCTACGATAAAATATACATTCCGAGGACCCCTTCAATAATATTTGATCCATATTGTCATTTGTATCTCCCTGTATCAGAAAATACTAACCAACTAATACTGCTACAATGCGTGCATATCTTCACAGAAAAGAAACGGCGTATGTAAAGGCAAAAGATAATGCATAAAATTTCTTTCCATTCATATATTTCTCAAAATTTCAGTAATTGATTCAACGAGATACTCTCCAATAGGAAAAGGTGTACTGAATTCTATTAAATGCCAACGATTCCAACATATTCAGTAATTTTTTCATTCTATTATGCAATTACTACCAAGGAATGTTCACGGTTGCAAATTAAATACCAACCAACATAATTACGAGTAACACGTGCATCTAACTATCCTTCTGAATCGTGTAGTATTGCCAAGTTCAAACAGCTCATTTACCCGCTGTCGAGCGAAGTTAACGTGATGTTTTCTCCTCACAGCCTTGAGCAACAGTATAACCATCCATCATCTTTTATATATCGTTGTGAATAATGCAACATTATTTTTACATCAAGGATGTTGTATATCATATTTTTACCAATCACCACTTGTTACATTTTATAATTCACTTTCACGAGTATTGTAAACTAGCGACCCGCTCCGGCTCGCGACCCCCCCGGTTGATTTTCTACTCACTGTTAGAAATATATATAAACAAAATACTACCATTCAAGCACTCAGATCACCATAATTATGAAACTAGAAATGAGGGACACAGACAGCCGAGATTTAGACTTGAAATGTCATTACTAAATTCTCCGGACGTTATACCTACTTATTATTCAACGAACTTCCATATAATATGATCGAATTGAATTTCAATTTGTTCAAGAGTAAAATCAAATACTACTTTATACGAAATTGTTTATATTCTGTACATGATTCCATGCAATTTATAAATTTTAGAATGTTTTATTTTATAATTGGATTCCTTATTTGTTAACTATTTTATAAATCATTTTCAAAATTTATATTTAATGTTGCTTTTATATTGTTCTCTTTATTTGCACACTAATTCTTATCAACTGTCAATGACTTGTCACAAATGTATATTCATAACATGATTAAATAAAAACCTGCCTATGTATCTATCTATCTTTCAATGCTGATACTAAATATATATTCACCCACCGAAATTTTGAAGACATGGAGAAACAGTGATGAGAAGGTAATTTTGTTTTATGGACGCGCCAGTTTTTTCCGCAGTTGTTGTCCCAGTTGGAATATTCAAAAATCCTTTCTCATTGCACATCTGCGACATAAAATGAACCTAAATACGGAATATCACCTTCCGAAATTATAGCGATTCTGAGAAACAGTGATGGAAAGGTAATTCTCATAGGTACACGCTCCCCTATGATCCCTAGGGGGCTCTCAAGCTGAAATAATTAATTTACATCTACAATAAATCTACAATACAAAAAAAAACTACATACGACATTTCAGACACCAAAGATATAGCGGTACGAAGAAACACGAATGAAAAAGTAAATTTGAAATGTATCCCCAAGGGGACGCCACTGTTGGAACATTTGAAAATTCTTTCTCATTGCACATCTACAACATGAAACGAACACACACACACACAATTTCAGCATCCGAAAGTATAGCTGTATGGAAAAACAGTAATGAAAAGGTAATTTTCATATGTAAACGCGCCCCTTCTACCCTCCACGGGGGATCCCCGGTTGGAATATTTGAAAATCCTTCCTTAGTGCGCAACAAAGATCTAAAAAGCACCTATACACAATCTTTTAGCTTTCTATGATTTACTAGTACGAAGAAACGGACATGAATGAGTGAGTATTAAGTGAGTGACTTTGGCTTTCATAAGTATAGGTATGGACAAAACCAACTACGAAATTCAATTTTTGAGATATCACTGGTGTACTATTTTTATTCAATAATGTTAAAGTGTCGAACTTCTACTGGACTCATTAATGTGTATTCAAGTGAAGCTGAATGTCCCTTTCATGAGTACAAAAAACAAATTTCATCAAAATCAGATGAGGAATATCTACAATATTAATTAAAAGAAAGGATTTTATTCGAATAAGTGTAACAAACACACTGTATCTTGGAAACAATGCTTCCAGACCTATGTTTACATGAATTTTTCAGCTCTTTAATATACCCTTATATTTTTTCGGCGCAATTGGAAAACTCCCTATTCATAAAGTGAAATGTTGAAGAGGTTCATTTCGAAGAAGGCTGTGTTACAGAAATAAAAAACTACCCAGAGGGTAATGGAAGAACTGTAGTCGCAATAATATTGTAATGAATCTGAAGCCGGCCCTGACAGAGCGAGAAAACACATGACTCATCGAGAATGTATCCGCGAAGCCTAAGCGAGTAATCTGGAAACGTGTCTAAATGACGAGAAAAGATCGGCAATGTTCGTTGCCGCGATATAAACAGCGCTTCCCTGTTCGACAGTCAGGCTGTACTTAGAAAGCGAGTTGTTTACACATTGTGCAGATAAACGTGTGTAAATAAATTAGTTAGGGAAATATTGTAAAAATGAATTAGTTTAAGACAGTTAGTGCTTTAATTCGTTACAATATCGTAGTTTGACGATTTGAAAAGGTAGTTTTAGCAATTAGTATCGAAGTGAACGTTTCTTTCATTCTATGTTTGATGGAAAAGAAGTGAATAAATGACCTTCTTTATTTTTCGAGAAACTACCCTTGGTGAAATGATGATTCGAAGAATTGTATCAATATTTTTTTCCATTCGTGCAAAAAATACTCTGAAGTGAAAACTTACTCTCCTCTATTCATTAATTCGTGACAAAGTATGATAAAATAGAATAAACCGTTTGAATTTAATGGTTTTCTAGTAGTGTGGGAATCTCTCACACGCTAGGACAAACATTTGTTTTCCTATATTCTATTTGGGGGCTGTAGGACCCTTGAATATATATAGTCGGTAAATTAACGATACCTTCATATTTGAATTTTCAGTTGCGTTGAATCGATGGTTTTGATTGAATTTGACATCATTCACTCGACATAGAGAACTTTCGTAACCACATAATTGAAGCATGAAATGGACCTATATTCATTATAAGCGACTTCAGGGAAGAAAACTCATTTTGAGTATCATATTATATCACGAAGAATAAATATATTCTCTCCAGCGATTCAAATCCAATGTGAATCACTACTTTCGCACAGGCACAACTCTCTGAGCGCCTTCGGGATTTTTCTGTAGTGCTTGTGTTGTACTTAAAAAATAAAATAAAAAACATAAACTGACAGTGAAAGCAACCTAACCTGTTTGTGATGCAATATGTATTACTGAATGTTTTAAGAATAAAGATAATATCTCAAAATGATCATCTTTTGGATGATATAATATACAGGGTGTTCCATCTCAGACGAGGCACCCCGTATATTTCTTATCCCATAGCGACTGGAAAAAATTTCCGAAATATGTCGAATGATTTTGTTTGGGTGACATCTTTTGACGTATATTTTAGGATTGAACGAGCCCTAATAGGGGGTTCCTCAACCCCTCAAACTTGAATAGGCGAGAGGGGTTGAGTGATACTTTATTTGAAAGTTCTTGGAAGCCTCTTTACAACGGTGTATGAAAAACGTAAATTTGATGAACATTAATTTTGCAGCTCGAATGAGCCACCTTGTATAATTTGGTTATTTTTTTATGTAGAAGCTCATTTTCATCAAGCTTTCTTCACAAACTTACACAATCTTCAAAAATCACATTCTTGAAAAAATTGAATTGTTTTATCATAATGCTTACAATCAAAAAATTCAAATCTGCGTGTTTAAATCAAATGTTGAAATTGTCCTCCATTGACTTCCATACAATAATACAATCTTAACTGAAAACTGGCATGGTTCAGCATAATTGGAGTTATTTGACGGCACTCATTCATAATTCTTTGGCGTACTTCGTCCAAATTTTCAGAGTGAGTCACAAAAATCTTGGACTTGAGATGTCCCCACAAGAAGAAGTCCAGAGGGTTCAGATCAGGAGATCGGGCAGACCACTCCACAGGACCTCTTCTTCCAATCCAACGGCCCGGGTATTGCAAATTGTAGTATTGGCGAACTGGTGCGGCTTAGTGCGAAGGAGCTCCGTCTTGTTGGAAATGCAATTGTTGTTCAAGTAGTAGAGGATCGTCTTCTAATTGTTCAGTTATTGACGAATCAATCGCATTTTCCAGCATTTCAAGATAGCGTACTACGCCAGTTAAATTACCAGGAACAAACAGAGGTCTAATTAGGTAGTCTCCCAAAATTCCTACCCAAACGTTTAGCTTTTCTGGATGTTGCTGGTAATTTAACTGGCGTAGTACGCTATCTTTAGCTTTTCTGGATGTTGAGTGTGAGCTTTTCAAAATACTTGTTGTATCGCTCCAAATTCTACAGTTATGCCGGTTAACCTCTCCATTAAGTAAAAAAGTACATTCGCCAGAAAGGCAAACGTTGTACAAGAAATTTGGGTTATTGTTGATACGCTCGGCCATAATTTCGCAAAACCCGTGCCTTCGATCCCAATCATCATCATTTAATTCATGAATAAATTTAATTTGTACGGATGGAACTTGTATCTATGTGAAATTCAGAAAACGTTAGATTGACTAATACTGGAAACTACAGAAAGTTGTCGTACAGATTGCGTATTTGGCATAAGTTGGACATGTCCCAATACCGCCACAACTACTTCAGTCATTCACAATTACAATGGGTGCCCTTTTTTTATAAATTACTGAACCCGTCTCCACAAATTTTGAAATCAATTCCAGTGCAAACTTATGGCGAACGCTACGTTCAGGATGGTTTTGCTTAAATCTCTTTGCAGCCGTTCGAGCACAATTTTGTTTTTGGTAATAAAGGCTAACCAGCTCAACACGTTCTTGCAATGTGTACATCATATTTTTTGAAATCTTAAATCAATCAGCAAAGTAGTAACTCAACAAATTGATTTCAATTCTGAAATGATCGAAGAAACGTTACAACCAGATAATCAGCTTCTATGCACAAAAACATTAAGGCAAGATAAGGAAATGTTCCAATTTGAACATTGGATTTAAACACGCAGATTTGATTTTTTGATTGTAAGCATGATGATAACACTGATAAATATTTCAAGAATGTAATTTTTGACGATTGTTTGAGTTTGTAAAACGTACTCAATGAAAATGGGCTTGTACATTGTAGGAATAACAAAATTATTCAAGGTGACTCATTCGAGCGGCAAATTGAATTTTTGGCGAAAATGGTTCATCAAATCTACGTTTTTCATACAGCTTTGTAAAGAGGCTTCCAATGCCTTTCAAATAAAGTATAACTCAATCCCTCTCCCCCATTCAAGTTTGAGGGGTTGAAGAGCCCCCTATTAGGGAGTTGCTCGTTCAAGCCTAAAATATACATCAAAAGATGTCCGCCAAACAAAATCATTCGACTTGTTTCGGAGGAAATTTTTCCACTCACTATGGGATAAGAAATATATGGGGTGGCTCGTCTGAGATGGATCACTGTATAGATACTTGAAAACATGAGCAATAGTCCTTGCAGATTTTTCAAGGTTCGCAGTATCAATGCATTATTTCAGTCCGCTCTTGAAATGTATACACAATGTTTTGTAAAACAAATGATAACTTATAAGTTCAACTGTGTGAACCGGTGGTTCAAGCTGCGACTTCAGACAATCGATTTTCATTTGCTATCGTCCAACCCGTATTATGTATCACACGTTGAAAAGTAAGACCTCGTTAGTTAGTTAACGGAAAAACAGATATTTTCAATCAATAAAAAACTATACAATCATAATGTCAGAGTCAGTAACGAGGTGATGAATTCATGTTATTTCCATTAATATCATTCAACAATGCTCAGTTTGAACATTTCCAATATGCATTTATGAATTGTGTTATAAATTAATAAATATCTTCGAGTTTGGATTCAAAAAAATTTTTATTTTTTTACATTGTTTATCAATGCACTGTCAAATATATTAATACAGGATTGAATAGAGAATTGGAAGACCTTTCAAATAAGGTATCACTGGATCATTATTTGCATTTCAAAAGTTGTTAATATGAGGGGTAATTGTAGAAATATGATCTCCTGAAAACTAACGAAACTTGTTTCTTGAATTATAATAATAATGATATAATTATATTTATTCACACAAGAAAAATAATTACAAAGTATAATTTAACAAATGCAGCACTAGATACTACTTGTGTGTGGGCGTATAAACCATGAGTATATAAAAACATTCGAGAGTACTATACTAAAATTACTAACAATAAAATCAAGTATACAATTATTGTGAGAGCACAATAAATATAATTATATTATCTACCATTATACGCATTAAATTAATGGCAGGTAATATAATTAAGATACTGCATATAGATAATTCGAATATACCGATATACAGGTACTAAGTGCACTTAGGATAACATTATGAATATCTAAAATTACTTTCAATTTTCAATTATTGACCATATATAATGACGAGGCGATTATTGTTAAAAAGTTTAAAATTTTTTTTGAATCTGAATGCTGACGTTTCGTTTCGCAGTGTTTAGGGAAAAAGATTAAATACTTTTGGTGCTAAATATTACCAGCATTTTTGGCCTATTGATTTCGAAGCGAAAGGCACTAAATAATAATTTTTTGTCTCGCACTGTAGGTATGAGGAGATTTAATAAGTTCAGTCTTATTGAATAACTGAGGGTGTAGCGATGTGGTAAAATAATATTTGTCTGATATCAAAAATCTCAGACTCTTTATAGAGAGCATCACTCGCGTAACTGTTGTTTTTGAAAAATATCATTCTTTCTTATAATCTTTGTTACAATATCGGTATCAAATGAGTTCGTTTCAACTGATATGTGTTGTATGGTTTCTGGTCCCTTTAGTGTGTAAAACTATAAATCTGTATGATTATTATTTTGATAATACAATTACAATTTCACGTTTCAAGGCTGTGGCTGTATTGTTGGATCTTATTCATATTTCCACACGAGCAGCTAAATCCGTTCGACTGAATGGACACTACTATTTATAAACAGAAGTGTCAATCCCACAGAAATCAATGAGGTATCGAGTTTATATTGCAATAACGCAATATATGTCGTGCATTAGATAACTATCAATCAATGACATCAATTACTTATTCAGTGAGCTAATGTTTAATGCAAATGTTACAATATTGACATTCTTTGCCGCTGAGGTTAAAGTATCTATATGGAAAACCAATAATTTTTCTTTGAACATTTGAGTATACTACGTGAATAAGTATTTAGAATACTTGATGATTCACCCCTATTCCTCAGAGTGTATGAACCACGGGAAGTCCCCATTGCATTGAAAAATTCAATATAACGTGGAATGAAAGTAATTTCCAAGAACCATTGAATGATGTATCCTACTTCTATTTGAATAATACACTATGAAATTTATTACTTTTCGAATGTCATGTGGAATATAAGCTATTGTTCACTTCAATACTTTGAAAACATTCATTGTTTCAATTGTGGGGGGTTTATTTCACTATCAGATGGATATTATAAATAGATATTTCGAAACGAAGCATTCATCTCTCCCAACATACCTGCACGATTGGTTTTGGTGTATTCCTATGAAAAAACTACTACTTCCCCGGCTAATACCTGATGTACAGATGTACAATGAATTCAATCCGACACACATTTAGGCAAGATACCTCACACAGGTTAGTCTTGCAGATGTTTCTTATTTCTTCATCAGCAGGCACTACGCTCAAGTCAATCGGTTTCGAGGTTTACCTCTCATCAGTGCCGGAAAATTCCAACTCAAACAGCAGTACTTGGACATCGACGAAGTCGAGGAAGACCGTTTTGGCTTGATCCTGATTGGCGAAGTTCCTACCAGTGAGAAAGTTATGGAAATGCTTCAAAAGATGGTAGTTGGTTGGTAGTTGGTATAGTAATAATAAATTGTCGCGGCGTGTGTCCTTATGTAGTAATCTGTAAACCCAACAACATTATTTTATTTTATTTTAACAAGCTATATAGTATGCTCTTTGGTATAGGTCCGTTATCGTTATTCATAATATTATTGTGTTTACTTATTTCTACACTCTCCTAGGCATCTAGTTGCCTGTTGTTGGTAACTTGTCTAACTAATCTTAATGAACTGACGTCTATGGAATTGTTTTGTAGCAAAATATGATGGGCGACTGCTGATTTTTCAGGTCATCCATATTTTAAGTGTGCTATGTATTCCTTATATTTTACTTTAATAGATCTTTTTGTCTGTCCCTAATATTTTGCATCGCAGTCCTCAAATTCAATTTCGTAAATTCCAGACTTTTCCGAATTCTCGACTTTGTCTTTTGGACTTCCCAAAAGGTTCTGTAGTGTATTACTTGTTTTAAAAACCACCTTCATACCTAGTTCCTTGAAAATCTTTCCAAAATTCCTCGTATATTGATGGTATGGAACTGAGATAAATTTATCTTGGTTTTTGTCCTTTCTGAAAGTCGACTTTCAGAAAGGACAATTTGGGAAAAAACTTCAGTAATATTCATTACTACACCAAAGGTTGTAAACCGTGCCTTATAAATCCGTTATTTCGTTATAGAACGAAATATAGATAGAACGTTTTACTACGATATCATTGTGTTAGAGCACTTGTGTCCGGATGAAATTGTGCTCCATCACAAAAAGATATAAATATTTTTTCTAAATATAGTTGAATCTGTCTGAATGTTTAAAATCTGTCGCCCCATACGAACGATAACTCTCAGAAGTTGAGAAACTTATGCGAGCTAAGGACGAGGTCTTACCTTTTAATGTGTGATTCCTCACACGTGATAATAATTACCAAGTAATTGAGTAATTGAGCAAAATCGAAAACCTCGATATGATTTTTAATTATTTCAGATGACGGCATTATAGGATATATTATAGGATATCCTACCCAAATTGAACACAAATTATAACAAAGAACCCATTCCGGAAATTCCAAATTGGAATTTGAATAACATTTAAAGACATGATAACAGAATATTTAATATTTTTTGAAATTTATGAACGTCACTAAATGAATATATTTTTCAGGAACAGTCTTCCGAAAATGATAATGACAGTAAAGTTTGTAATATCAAACTTCCCAGTACGTCGAACACAACCACAACCAGATGTATACTCATTTGATATGAGTGTACATCTGATTTTCTATACTTTTCACAGAGAATTTATCATAAGTAATTTATGCATTTTGAATTTTTTGTTATTTATAGTTCGAATGAATTATCCACTTTTAGATTAATCCACAATAAGTATTGTAAGAAAATTATGAATTTTTTATTACTCAATACTTACTCAATACACGAATATCAAGATTGACGAGGCTTTCTCAAGGAAGTCCATTGCAAGGCCAAGTTTCGATGTCGACCACCGAACGAGATTCGTCCTCTGCCTTACACTACAGCTTTCATTGCAAGGTAACTAGTGAAAATAGGAGTCCAAATACAAAGCATTCCTGATCCAACAACAAACATAGGAGTATTTCGACGATCTTTTACGGCTCGAAACAGTGCTGTCTGGTGTTTACTCACGAATGATTTGTTTTTGAGATTTGGTTTCAACCAAAAACTATTTGATACAAATATTAGCAATTATTAGTTAGAATCTATATCTAAGAAAATTATGAAACCGAATAGAACGTTTGCTTTGGAATGGGTTTCACCTTAATTCAGTTGGATACATATTCAAGAATGAAATTTTATGAATCTACTCTAGATATTATATAAAGTTGAGATAAGATTCAAACAACTTCAAATAAAACTTCAGTTGAAAGAATATGTAGGTTTGATTTGACACAGTATAGAATCAATCTGAACCTGTATAGTGAAATTTTGTGTACACTAGAATATAGATAAATTATTAATTTCATATAGTTCTATCAATGCCAATTTTTTCAATAACAAAATTTTTTTGCTGTCGGTCTGTTTATTCGCCGTCATGCTGCAGAAAAAAATCCATATACGCATATATTAGCCATCTAAACCCGAATTCGATATTAAAACGCACCTATCTCAGTTATTTTCGGAGATACGTCTTTTGGAGGATTTATGTATCCTAATAACTCACATATCTGTTAATGGTATTAGGCTCAAAACGTCACATCTTTCTGTGTCACCAAACAGGCATCTCTTATAAGGTCGCTTATGTCTTGGATTGATTGAAATTTGAAGAAAATAATTATGGTTCATTGTTATTTCTACCTGAGTATCACCTAACAACGAGCTGGTAATTTCTTCTATGCCAGAAACATAGAAATATTTTCAATCCTTTCCTGCACGAAAAAAAAGAAACTGCATTTACCTAGATATATATATATATATACCGCATAAATATTCAAAATTGATGAAGTTATAAATGATTCAAATAATAATTCAAGGCGATTCTCAGTTTGCTTCAATCTTTTTTTATACCTTTCAATTTTATTATTTGAGATGTTAATTGCCGTAAATGAGTGGGAACCATTTAAAAGTAGTTCAGAACAACCTGAATATCCTCCAAATATCATAATTGTGATTCACGACTATCGCAGTCGATTTTCAAGGTATTCATAATCTGATTGACGTAAAGATCACAAATGGAAATTCATTGAAGACAATAAAGCTGCAAATTTCAGTTCATCAGTACCCCACGAGAGCAGGTATGACGTCAGAACTTTCTATCCAGTCTCGTTTATATCGAACCAAGAATGGCTGTCTAGTCATATCATAATAAATTTAATTCAGTCGTATCGATTTGTGCTATAGGAGTTGAAGGTTTGTATCTTTACTTGGCGAATCCTACTCAGTATTGATGTTCCATGCAACCGCGAGAATCATCTGAAATTATTTTATTCTCAATGTCAACTGCACATACTCTCAGCTCTCAACATTTAATAACCTTGCCTTCCCAAGGCCATTCCTCTTTCTGTTCACCACTCTATGTAAATATTTTTGTGATTGGAAGATTGAATCGTTGTTGATGGTTCAGTAATCAGTTTCTGTCAGACACATCGCTCTTCACAAACAATTCAATTTTTTTTAATAAACGAATAAGATATTAAAATGATTGTTCCACTGTTTCACATCAATCTTTAAAAAAGTGGACTGGTACACATTTTGCCAAATTCATTCCCATGTTGAAATATTGAAACATAAAAGTATTACTGAAAGACATTCTGTGGAAGTAATGGATATTCTTTTGCATGATATGAGAAAAACTTCATCTTTCGATGGGCGTCTTCTATCACAGATAGGTAATAAGTATGCCTATTGTGCGACCAGTTTCTCAATTTATACATGTTTGTTTTGTTATTAACGTGCTTTAATTTTCAATGAAGTCAGTTACCTGAAATAATTAAACGAATGCAATTACTATAAATAGATTTGCTTGAACTATAATGAAAACGAAATTGTTACAAGCAGTAAAAAATACATGTATGCAGTGTAATGTGGTAAAGTGTAATCAAGCTCTATTTAACGTATGGTATTATGACATATTGTGGCTATTTAAAATACATTATAAAGAACAGAGTAATCCTGAAAAAATATTCTTCCAGTTACAAGCCCTCAACTCCTTAATATTAGTATAGTAGATAGTTCTCTCATAATTCCGATAACGCCAGAAGGAACAGAACTTATAGGACACAAAAATTAGGTCTAACAATGATTATTTTTTCGAATATCAACATTCATCTGAAAGTTTTTAATGGTAGTCATTTTTCCTTCAACAGGTACATATCTATAACCATTTTTGAATATTTGGCATTGAGATTCTCAGAACAGTCACAAAATTTTTCCAAGGTAAAAATCATCTTGTGTCATATCTCATACTGTGCTCCAAAATATACTTATTGTGCCATTAGGCTCAATAAATGTTCAACTTTCATTTCCAATAAACGTTGAAATATTAAGTTGCTTCAACGATCGAACCAGTACAATCAGAAACGGTCGGGACAGAAGGAATTAAGATGTTTTCAGCAACTAATTGAAGTACCGCGTGATTCATAACTGAGATAAAAACGTCATTGTTTTTTCAATAATATAAGTTGGGACACTTTGAAGATGATGGTTTCGATTTGATAAAAAAATACTACTGCAATTTTAATGCATTCTTCGTCTAGTTTTTTCATAGTTTTTTTTAATGTTAGTGATACATAACAAGCAAATAAAATTCTTATTTGTACTCATTAAAGTTATAAGGAGTTTGACAATTTTCTTTAGGGGCGGGAATTGTTTGGAAGAATCGATATATCAAGTTCGATAAAATGTATTCGTCATCCTTACTATGTTCGTAGCTTATATTACTTTCAAACCGAAAAGTTGTAAAATAGTTTTGATGAT
>WOGN01002646.1:0-16392 GCA_015342105.1 Leptinotarsa texana
TTGATAGATGTAGCCGTTACTACGTGATAGGAGATCATGATGAAAAGATAAATGGAAATTTCTATGTTTAACGGTGGTTGACAATGGTGGTGTATTTCATCAGTTCGGACTTCCATTGTCTAATCTAATATGAATTGATTCGAAAACCCTAAGAAAACAATTACAAAATTAATAAGATTAACCTAAAATAACAATTTTATTAAACAAAAAACTGAATTTACAAAAAATTAACATACAAGCTACAACCAAACAAATAAAATCAAAATATTAATAAAAGCTAAAAAAATAAAGATAAAGAAATTATTTTAGCAAAAATGAAAAACAAATTGAAAAAATTGAAGAGGTTTCAAACCAAGTTATGTCACGACGTTTCGATTGTTAGTATCATCCACAATCGTCTTTGAGTGATAACTGTGGGGACGATTGTGGATGTTGGGTATGTATTTCTGCGTATTGTCTTTGGTTTTTATTCGACCAATAACGGCAATTGTGACGGTTCACGCAACGATTCAAATAAAATGAGTTTTCGTCCAAAAAACAGATGTTATAAAGCAACTCGGGATTTTGCATTAATCTCTCACTCTAGCCGAGGGGGTGCGTACTACAAAAATCTGATTTTTCTGAAAGGTGTCCCCCTTTAATTAGAAATCGACGCGTCCGAGCTTTTTTTAAAAATCTTACTTTTTATATTAAAAAAACGGCTCCGTTGAATTTTCGTTGTTACACGCTGTATATCTATCCTTAACAGATTTAAACAGATAGCTATCCTAAAAATGGCTGCTATGTAGCGGGTACGAATAAATGATATTGATTTGCTTCATTTTGATTTGTAATATAGAGCATGTATTCTCTCCCAATTATTTTTGTCATCGCACAGAAGTTAGGATATGGTGATATTACAGTCTTGGTGTGTTATCTCTCGAGTTGTGTACTTGTATGCAGAAAAAAAAATGTTTACCGGGTTAGCATCCACGAGAAGCATTTAAGAGTATCGTAATAACTAGAGAATTGTGTGCTCTTGATGGAATCAAATGTGCCAAGTCACTTGAACACTTCCCGTGAAAGTATCTATAGAAGAGAGACAAATGTCCAACCTTTCCATGCTATCAATGTAGCACGTGATGTTCGTGTCTCAAATATGGCGAATGGCTCTTTTCTGGATGGAATCCAGCAACTTCAGGATATGTTTGCCGAGTTGTGTACAGTTTTCTGGTTCGAAACAGCTTTTTAAGCTTTCCAGAAGCAGCCCTTGACATTCCAGTGACATGATTTGGCCAAGACTTATAGGTGTCCATTTTAACCCACAAGCGAAAGGCGGAATTATCTGACCTGACATTATTATTTCCGGTTCGGATACATTTATCTTCTTGGAGATAACGGATGCCTGGGTTTTTATGGCATTGAATTGATCCTGGTTACTTTCACTCCTATTTAAAATCACTTCTAGATTCTCATTAAGATATGCAACCTTCTGCTGCCGGTAAAGATGCGCTTCCGGAGTCCTGAAGCCGTTGTCCTGGAATCCAAATGGATTTACGACTGTCCACTTCACAATTATTTCTGGTTATCTCTCTGTCTTCAATTTCAACTGAGTTTTTGTCTGTGAAAAACCTTGATTATTACGATGAGATTTTTATATATATTCAGTCATTGGACTTGTTCAATAATTCATTAATCAATGTGATAGGGGGTCTCTTATTCATTTCCTCTTATTAGTCAACACTGAGACTACTTCTACGCGTCCCGGGTAATAACAACATCGTGTTTCAGTAATTTCATTACTCCACTGCTGTTTGTTCCATTCAACCGTCTCCATAAGTTACGAGTCTCATTCTTTGCGGGGGATTGAAAGGCATCAGGAATGCTCATAAAAGAAACATCGTGACATCAATACGAGAGTGTATTGAGAGCTGAATATCATAGATGGCCTGACAATGATACTCCAGAGCGAAAAGATCGATGACAAAATGGGTTTGAAGAATAATGCTTGTTCAATGTTACACTGAGAAAAATAAAAGTATTATATATTGGTAGGGTATGTACAGCATAATTCTGAATTATATCCCGAGTTCACCAAATCTTAATTGGTTTAAGTTTGTGCAAATACATTTATTTTGGAAGTTTGCCTAGCAAATAACCTTACGTCGAGGGATTCCAAAATTTTAATAAATCATGCATGCATCTTGCTCTTTCAAAATCAAAGTGGCACTTTCAGTAATAGAGAAAATAACCGACAATTTATAGAGTAAACCGAAGTTAATTTCTGTCATTAAAATTATTTATACTCATAAGAAATCACTACTTGGCGAACGACAAAATTTTTCAGTAACTTCAAAACATTTGATATTAGTTACTGCTATAGAACGAACAGCCCTAAAGTTACCTCCTGGAATATCTGGTAATAACAGATCTGAATATAGAAATGTTTTGTCCCCACCTCATCTTACTAGAACTAATTTGAATAAGAATAAAAATAACATCACTTTTATTTTTCAACAGTTCGGACTTCCATTTTCTAATATATTGAAAAGGACAATCAAAACAATTAATGAAATTAACCAAAAATAACAATTTTATTAAACAAAAAACTGAAATAACAAAGAAATAACATACAAGCAACAACCAAACAAAGGAAAAAAATTGAAATATTATTAAAAGCTGAAAAAATAAAAATCAAAATATATTATTAACAAGAAACGACAAAAAAAATTGAAAAACCTATCCCTTCGAAATCTGACTATTTATAGGTCACTTGAGTGCTTTCACCTATCCCCTCTTCACTCTTTCCGCTTCAATGGTTTTAGCGGAAGACAACCATTTGGCGGGAATTGAATGTTTTTCGCTTGATTAGAGATTTCCATACGTTACGTATATCTACGCTAGCTTGACTAAATGCGTTGTTGGTAACATATACGCGGCTTCTTTGAATTTTCTCCTAAACCAGTGTTCCTCTATGTGGATGATTTCAACTTGAGCCCTCTCGATGGTATGTTAATGAGTCCAAACTTTCTCTACTATTCCGGATTTGTTGGTTTCTCCTCGCTGTGTGTGTTTCTTGTGCTCAGCAATGCGAACTTTCAATGGCATCTTAGTTTCATCAATGTATGATTCTCCGCACTCGCAGGGTGGCCTGGTTTTCGTGAGGCTGCTACGGATAGTGTCTCCAGATCTGAAGCAGGTCCTGATGTTGTACTTATCTTATTCTTTCCGATAATCCACTGATGTAGGGAAGTACAAGTACTGGTTGTGGCGGCTTCTCTTCTTTATGGAGTTCTTGCTGTTTTCTAGCTAAGGCCTGTTCTACCATTACTCTGGAGAAACCATTCCGTTGTTGGTCATTTTTAATGATGCCTAGTTTCTTTTCGAGACCTGCCTTTGTATTATAGAGCCCAAACGCGGTTACAGAGCCGATACACTATCTAGTGGAATCTTGATGACTCCTCTCTTAGTCGATTGATGGTGGTTGGATTTCTGATTCAGATACTGTCCTATATGGGAGGGTTTTCGATATACAGATGTTTCCCATTTAGTGTCGGTCCTCTTCACCAATATGTCTAAGAAAGTAAATTCGTTGTTGACTTCCTTATCCATTGTGGAAGTGATGGAAGGACTCACATTGTTGATATGCTTCAGGAAAGTGTCTAGTTCTGCATTCCCATGGTTCCATATTATGAAGGTGTCGTCTACGTATCTCAACTCGGGGCTTTTTGTGTGCTTCTCGGAGGAATAAGTCCAGTTATCACCCGAAGACGATTGTGCACACTAACAATCAAAACGTCGTGACATAACCTGTTTTGAAATCTTGTAGTTTTTTTTTAATTTCTTGTCGATAATATTTTTTAATTTTAATTTTTTCAGCTCTTATTATTAATTCAATTTTTCATTTGTTTGGTTGTTGCTTGTATGATATTTTTTTGTAATTTCAGTTTTTTGTTTAAAATAATTATTATTTTAGGTTAATTTTATTAATTTTTTAAATTGTTCTTCCAGGGTATTCAAATCAATTAATATTATATCAGACAATGGAAGTGCAAACTGATGAAATACACCAGATTGGAAGAATCCAACTTCATATTCAAGTCAATAAAAATACTGGCCAGGAAGGAATGAGGCTGCTGACGTACTTCTAGAGGAGGGTGCTGCAAGCAGCTCCATCGGACAAGAACCTGTCATTGGCATCGCTTTAGACTTTGCCAAACAGAGATTGAACACCTTTTTGTCAATAAGATTAATGGACTTCTGGCAGAATCTTCCAGGATTGGCTAACTCCTAGGTGTCTGTTCACCTTTCGAAGCTTGATACCTAACAGTTGTTGGACTACAGTATGGATGACCTACGATGTCTAACACGCCTTATTACACTCCACTGTTATTTGAATCATCATATGCAGAGACTTGGACTATCGCAAAAGAAAGTATGTGTCGCCTCTGTGTTTGGAAAATGATGAAACAGCAGATCACACACTTTGTGCCTCCGCGCTAGGGACCGTGTCAGGTTTTGGAAGTTCAGCAGAGCCGTAATCTTACCATCTGATCTGAACGAACACTTTCCATACAAACTAATCGGCTTCTTGAAGGAGCTGGGTTTATTTTGTTGAGTGTTACTAGGTGTCATCCACAATAAATTCTCAGGGTTACGGTTGAGGGTCGAATAGACCCACTCACTTCCGACCCAACCTTACCGGTTCAAAAGTTTGGTCGAGAAATGTTGATATCTTTGCTATTTGTAATGAAATACATGTTGATCTCAATGTTTTTTTGAATTAAATCAACGAACAGTAAACGACAATGCAATTTAAAATAGAGAATGAAAGAGATGTTCAAATTCCTTTCCTTAATGTAATGTTGGAGGGGTCGTCAGATCAATTTAATTCAAATCTTCTTCGAAGGAAAACAGATACTTCTCTATCATCGAATCATCATGTGGGTGTTGAAGGAAATATAACCAATTGTTTCTATAATGGAGCAAAAACGCTACGCAATTCAGATGAAAATTGTAATAAAGAAGTGTCATTGATAAAATTTTTTCTGGGAACGAACGTTTATCCAGATTCTCACATAAATTCAAAGATGAATGCGGAAAAATAAAGAGTCAATTAAAAACTGAATGACCCTATAATTGATATTACAAATTCAATAACCACCATGTCAACAATCACTAGCTCAAATCAATCGAAACCTTGCACAACTAACGTTATACCTTATGATACAGGACTATCTGAGAAGATAAGAGAAGAGAAGGTAAGAAGTTACAACTTCTAACAAAACAACAAATACACTGAGATCTATACTAACATTCAGACCCCAACAAAACAGAGAAAAAGGGCATGAGAATGAACATTGAGATTACATCAGAAATAGATAATCAACAAGATCAAAATTGTCAGAATACATTTTGGAATCAGATGCTGAACATCGAGTTGAATAGAACAGGACGATAATGATTGCCAATTGAAGTCACTCTGACAGGAGTAGAGAATCAGTATATATTCTTATATCTGGAAAGAAGTGCATTTCAAATAGCTCTTTAGGAATGGATCGAACTTGATTCTTCGCAAAAAAATATGGATAGTGGCGAAATAGAAACAGACTGATGTCAGAGAACACCTTGTACTAAATAGATTGATTCAGAAGTCAAAACACCATTGAAATAATTCACATTTTAAAACTTGCTTGACATCTGTCGATGTCTCAGAATTATTTTATGTTGTTGAAAATCAGAGCCCAAATACACCAGGTGTCATTAATAGTGCTAACCTGAAGGAAAAATGCTTCGCTTGACTCAACTGTCTTTGAATGACAAGCCTGAGTAAGTAAGGTCGACGACAATCTTCCCTAAGAAGATAATGGAGCGATGAATCCAAATGTGTTGCAGTTCTCATATACCAAAAGAGGTAGATATATATATATATAACTATGTTTGAATCTTTCAGAATACCAGAAACGTCCTGATTTTTCATTGAAAAATTCAATACATTATATTCAGAAAAAGTTTTTGACAACTTCGAGATTCATTTGTTGATACTGCATCTGGTGTACAACAAACAAGATGTGACCATCGGTGACGTTGAATATTTTGTTGGTACTGAGAAACTTGGAATTCAACCGAAATATTTGTGATAAAGAAAGCAAACTAACTATTAGAAATTATCACTATCAATCAAATTTTTCATTGCAAAACACTCAAAATGTTCGATTAGTTGTTGGGAACTGATGAAGACTGGCATTCAATGGTTTTGAAAACGTTACAAATAATATATAACAGATGCCTTAGCGTTTTTAAAAGCAGAGTTTTCAAAGATAACAACAAAAGCAACATTCAATCATCTACCATTCAACCTGTGGTTCTCTCACTGAAAAAAATCATTTCCTGAATTCCAAAATTGAAAAATGTGAAGGAATTTGGCAAGCACAATACCATTATGTTACACAATAAAATCTTCCAACTATTGCTAAAGTTGCGAAGTAATTTGTCGCAACTTGAGAGATTGTTTACGTCACTGTTACTCAAGTTAGGTATTTTGAACTTTCAATTCATTAATGAAAAAGATGAAGTCACGATGTGGGTCGATATATTGTTAGAAAGCTGCTCTGAAGAATCATAATATGTCACGAAGAATATTCAATTTGTTGACATCAGTTGGTGAAGTAGAAAAATTTTACATGACTGTTCATCTAGAAATGTAGTATCATACTTTACCAAAACGTTATAAAATAATCCTCACGAGGATAAAAGACACTGAACACAGAGTGAAACCCAAGAAAACAGATTATCATACATCGTCTGTGAAAATCTTCAGTAAATTTTTTTTTGATTGCTGCAACTAATTTTTCTTCATTTTCAGTATTTTAATATTAACATTTGTTTACAAAAAAGGTTTGAAGCTTCAATAACTTTTACTAATAATATGCGAGCATTTTCTAGAGCAGGTCTTATTATTATCTTCATGACTCTACTCAAACTAAGAATTTTATCTTCTTGTTTGTTCTGTCATACGGTTAGAACACCATAATGCAGATATTTGTTCTCTCCTGTCTTCTGAATGTCTCTTTAAATTTATCTATATTTGAATTACATCAGGTTACTTTGTGTTGGATTTCCTCTAGTTTCATTGTTTCAAGGAATGTGTAATGAATTGTGTAGTATATTGAATGTTAGGTCTTGCTATGTTTCAGTCTGTATTCTTTGCTCGATACGTGAATTATGACTTTTGAATTTATGGTTGTTTGAGTTTTCCTAGATGTCCATACGGTTTCCTTTATTGAATTGTTTTATGAGTTTCATATTTTCTGGTGGAGGAAGTTATGTTTGTTTTGAATAGCGTGTGTTGCGAGGTTTGACATATATGTTACTGGGTTTATGTAAGCTTTTTTGTACTCCTCGTACCTTTGGATCAGTTTTTTCTTGGTTTATCCTATATAGAATTGGTTGCAATCCAAGCACTGTATGATGTAAACTCCGATTACGTTTTTGTCTTCTTCTTTTTCATTGCTGCTTATTTTTTGTGTTATTTTCGTGTTCGACTTGTGAGTCATGTTGATATTCAAGGGTTTGAAGATATTTGCTAATTTTTTGGTTTGGTGACCTTTGTTTGTGAATGAATTCCATCGTTTTGTTTTCTATCTGTCGGAGTAGTTTGATCCTTGTTCTGTATTTTTTTGTTTCATTCTATTTTCTAATTTGTCTATTGTCTTTTGTGTGTATCCATTCGTTTTTACTATTTGGTATATAATTTTCTTTTTCTTGTTAATATCCTTAATATTTTGTATATGAATGCATTTTAGGCATATATTTGGTGGTGCTTATTGGTGCAAAACGTTCAGTTTGAGTAGAGCCATGAAGATGATAGTACAGCCTACTATCGAAAGCATATAATGCGTAAACGCATATAATGAGCTTCAAATACTTTTTTTGGATAAATATACAGTGAGAGAGAGAGAGAGAGAACAAAGGATTATTCAAATGGCAGGAAACTGAAGGTATATATATCGATCAATTTCCAGAACAACTCCCAATGCGGAAGCTTTCAAGGGAATAGCTAGTGTCATGAATTGTACCAATTCTATCTCAGATCGTCAATGTTAGTGTGTAAGCCGTTAACTCCAATCCACTATAATATCATTTACATACGAAACCAACAGTCTGCAGAAACGACAGATCGTAACCTCTGACATAATAAAGGGTAGAACTAAAAGATTTTTCAGTTTATATGAGTTACCCCACTAGTTTTCTTTTTAATGTTCAAATCAAGTGATGGATTACAAAAACCAGTATAAAAAATTATATTGAGATTTATTCAACTGGCATTATAATTTTTATATTATGTCTATTAATATATTATATATATGAATATAGACATACTTTATTAAAATGTGAAATAAGCTGTAGTCGACGTTATTAAAAATTATGAGAACCTGAGGATGGAATGATCCCATAGTGTTTATAATGTCACATGTCGTCGATCTTACTCATTTGGGCTTGTTCTTCAGGGACAGTTGGATTCAGCAACATATTTGTGATTCAGCCTAGCACAACTGATGAGGCTTGGTGGGTAGAAACAGCGCTGTCTGGTGTTGAATCATGAATTCGTTGTGTTTAAGGTCTGATTTTCAATCTTGAGCCTTCCGGTGGAGAAGTCGAAAACAGAGAACGAATCTCGAAGGCGGTCGATGTCGAAGCTTAGCTTGGCTCAGTATCAATAAAATATTCAACGTCATCGATGGTCACTTCTTCTTTGTTGTCCACTGGATGCAGTATCAACAAACGAATCAGAGTTGTCAAAAGCTTTGTGTGAATATAATTTTTCAAATTTCATAATATATCAGGACAAATACTTTCAAAGACATTTTTTGTGGAATCCTCAATACTTCCTATTTTTTTTGCATATACCCTTTCACGATCCCAAAAATAAACACAATCAAATCAAGAGAGAATCTGCTGAAGTGAATAGAAGGGCAACCTAAAAAGTTCAACCCGAAAAGTTTCTGCGTGATATAAACCGCTGAAGAGTCCAGTAAAAAAGAAAGAAAATCAGGACATAATTTTGATATTCTAAGCGTATAGTTCTGTATCTACCTCTTCCGATAGATACAAGATATTATCTATTATTATTTGTTATGATTCACAAATGAATGAAGAAACCATTTTTGTCTGTCCCATCAAGCAAGAGATGATTGTTTCTGGTTGTTGATAGACTCATATGCACTAGCTTTTCTTCTAGTAGTTGTGACGATTCAAGAGAAAGGTTTATATGTATTTAACATGCATAATATAGTAGAGAAACACTGATAATTTTATAGGTTTCTTATGTGATTATGCACTTTATAATTAGCAGCGATCGCACGTCGGTAACCGGGCGATTCGACGTGGGTGTTTTGTTCACTCAATCAATCGGCCGATGTGTGAGTCGATGATTCAAGCCGCAGGCCAACGCTCGACTTTCATTCGCTATCGTCCACCCCTTGTTAGGAGTCACACGTTAAAAGGTAAGACGTTGTAACGTTTCGTTTTTCCATTGGTGATTTCATATCGTTTGTGACACAATCTGAACACAAAATAAATCTTTGTCAATTTCAAATATGCGATTCTTCTGAGCACTCTTCGTTAGCTCTACCAAACAAATATAAATCGGAATATTGACATTCAAAAGCCATATTATTTGTTTTGATTATTTTATCCGTAAAACGGTTAGGTATTTTAGTTCTGCCAAGTAAAATTGAATCTGAATAAAAAAATTAAAGTGAAACATAAATAACTGAACATGTAAAAAAGGAATAGAAAACTAAAACTAAAAATGAAAGACTGAATCAGAATCGGTAAACAAAAAACCTATGAACAACAATACAAATCATACAGTAAAAATGAGTAAAAAACAATGAATTGAACATATAAATTCACGAAAGAAAGTTAAACAATAATGAAATTTTTTTGGTTTGACAATTGCACATAACTTCACATAAATGTCATTTTTCAATTGGCATGATGATTTGATAATCTTTGACTCTAAAGGGAAAGTTGATTGATATATACAATTTTCATAATTATCATTATGTTTTTTGGTGTAGTTCCAATAAGTTAGTGTATATACTGCAGAGATTATCAATGTCACTTCTCTTATTCATACAATCAGAAGACTCTTGATATTGGAGTCATTTGGTTTATGTTTTACATACAGAAAAAAATATTTCCAAACGCCTTTTCCTTGAAATGGTTGAAATCAATAAGTAAAAGTGAGGCGAAGTAAAACAATTATAAAAAGTATTGAAAGGACAAGACCAGCACCAGTTGAGATAGGAGCACCAGTATATGAGTAGTGGAGGAGACCTTCAAGGGAGTGACTAGGATAACTACAGGTGACTGCCGGAATCCCAGATCACCTGGAACAGAGAAGTCGGAGAGGAAGATCACCAGTCGTCGGTTTTGATTTTTCTTGATGGTTTCAGAAGATAGTTTTTGAGATTGTAAAGTTTAATGCATTAAACCCTTTAGTAAGATCGAGGCCATCATTGGATAAAAAAATCATTCTTAATCACCAACAGTCTGGTTAATTTATATGTAAAAGAATCAAGTCTCATTTTTTTATATTTGCTTTAATAAATGTTTTATTAAAAGTTTTCCTTGTTTTATTGGTAGTCTAGAAGTTTTCCTATTCCTGTGTAGCAACGTTGGTCTACAGTGACGAGTGTTGAAAAGGGTGCCCTATTTCTATAAATTTCTGTAGATGGCGCCCAAATAAGGGTTTTCAGCACCAAGTATCGAGCCTCTATAAAGAATCAAGTAACGAATCAAGCTCTTGTCTCCGCATAATCCACTGCTAGTCGTGTCTCTTGTACCGTTGCCTTACTCTGAATTCAGAAAAGAGTAAGGTACTGTTACAACCTCGTTAATCCTTAGCTCGCACAAGTTTCGACTTCTGAGGGTTGTCGTTCGTAGGGATGTGATAGCTGGTTAACAAAAAAGACATATTTTAAAAATATTTATTATCAGCATTCCCCCCTTACGGAGCCGGAACGGCTCGCTAGTGCAAAGATAAAATAACGGATCAATTCTGCTCGTGAGAAAAAGAAAAAAGAGCATATTCAACATGTGAATCATTTCTTCAAAGATGGGATTCGAGTTTCTTATTTCGATATTTTGAAAAAAAGTCAGCAGATTAGAATAACTTGGGTTTTATTGATTGATGAGAGCTTTTATATTTTTTTGGAAATACTAGATGAGAGTGTCCGTATGATACGAAAAGGAAGTTGGCATTAGCTATATAAGAGACTAAACTACTTCAGTCGTTTGTAATACAGTTTTTGATTTGGAATATTTAAAAGTGAGCTAAGTTGAATTTTTGTCAGTTGTCAATTACAACTGTGACTCCAAGTTATTTTCAATAAGGTAACGTCTCATGACGATATCCTGAAACTGGCAAGATATTGATGAGTTGAATGAATTAAAAACTCATTTTTAATAAGAATTGAGTCAGAATATGCAATAAACTTTTCCCAATTTTGAATTTGGATATTATCCGTATTATTTTTGTTGAACTACAAACCTGAAACATGTAACAGGTTCAAATGAAAATAAGTAAAATCCATTCTTTGTTTTCCAGAAAAGTTGCATAGTTGAATAAAAATGTGGACATTTTTGAAAATGTGGATATTCAAATTTGAATTATATTTACAAATGCGCCACTGGAATCGATGAAGTCGGCCCGGAACGCCAATTAATTTTCATTGTTGTTTTTATTCACAAATGAGAAAAATACTGAAACTTGAATTAAAAAAAAAATGAAAGCGATTCATTCAACGAAGCTGGAACATGAACATAAAGTAATCATTTTTTCTAAAAAAAAATCAAATATCAAAACGTCAAATCAGTACACCATAATTTTTGTTCATACCCAATACATCCTCAAATGAGATTACGTATTTATTTTTATGTGAATTGTTCAAGTAATAATGTTATATTCAAATAACATGTCAATGTGAGATTTTCACTAGACAGTTCACAAAACCGCAAACAACCGCTATGCAAGCGCTTACGTACAATACAATTTCAATTTTATATGAATAAACGTACATTGTTATTAGTTTTGACAAATAATTTTGATCAAATACCCAGATGCACGCCATTCATCGTAGTAAAATGATCCAAAGGGTCATAAAATCTTTTATTTGCGAACGGATACAAAAATAGGGTGGACCTGGTTAGTATTATAAACCGGCCCTTACAAGCATTTATTATTTATCATTTTCAACTATCAGGAAACTGAGTCTACAGACAGCGCTGTTTCAACTCACCATACAACTACTATCAAAAAACATGCACGAGTAGTAGAGACGATGGCATCTCCCCTCATGAAAACGCCATCTGTGGAATCGTTAGAAAACTCAATCCGTCACTATAATTCACAATCCAACACCAGACAGCGCTATTTCAACTCGTCATAGGACTGATCCACGATACTAGATCGAACAACAAATGCATTTTTGCTAACCTTTTACATCAAACGTCGAACAATCTGTCTCTTTCTGCAGTTTGCAACAAAAAAAATAGTGTTTTCTATCGAATCGTTCAAACTATCAGAGAAATTTTATATTACGTACCTATATCATTGAAGGGTTATTAGGTGTTGAAGGATAGACAATGGACTCTTGTTAAACTGGATCTTTATCTGAGCAGAGCAATGCCAGCCCGGATTTTATTTTTAGAGAATTGTCTCTCTTACGAAAACTAGCGATAAAACCTATTAACCACTCATTTCGAAACGTAAGTCTCATGTCAGCTTGAAACATGAATGATAGTTTCACCCAGTCATAGACAAAAATAAAACAACTGCAGCTATAAACAGACATGTTTATTACTTTATCTTTGATGTGATCATCAGTTCATCGAAACACATCACAAACTGATTATAATCTAGAGCAAAACAACTACTATTTCAGTGGTGTTCATTGGAATCGTAATTTAAATGGAAATTCAAACCGTAATGAGTAACGGATTCGGGAGCATTCAGTAACATTTTAGTGAAATGGAATGATGGGGCAGATACTGTATTAGGTGGTTTCCAAAGTTTTGTTCGTCCTAATATCATGTTTTTTGTAGCTCCATATCTATATAAATATTGATTCAGTTGTGTCATATTGAAAACTGATCGATAGAGAATTTTGTACTATATATATTAACGCTGTTCATTTTTTGCCAAATTTAATTTTTTTGCCTCTTTTCAGCTTATGATGTCGTTGAACGATTTTTGACCAATTTTTCTCTACTATTTGAAATTGAACCAAAGCGCTGCCAAAACAGTGTGCAAAATTAATCAGGCATTTGGCAATGATAATTTCGATGAAAGCACTGTTTGAGGTTGGTTTACGGAATTTTGTTTAGAAGAATTCAGCTTCGAAAATGAACTCCAAAGTGATTAACTTGCAGTAATACATTTGAAGACCCTGGTGAAGACTTATCCGTTGCAAACGTGCATGGGATGGCGGAAGAACTCAGCTCCCATGCGATTTTTGATGGTTTGGAACATATTGGAAACGTCAAAAATTCCGAAAAGTGGTTGTCTCACGATTTGAAACGATACTATTTTGAAACGGACCGTCACGTGTTATAAAAGTGTAGTTCAGAACAGTGATTGGATAGCAAATGAGCTACCCAGGCACTTTCTCGAGGAAAAAACTCAATCATAAAAGATCATGGTTAGTGTATGATGGTATACGATCTCCTCAGAAAGCTATCTGAAGGAGGCTTATATTGCATGGGATATGCTAACCATCTGGTGACAGTCACAAAAGGGAAATTTGCAGGCGTCATCTCGGAGCGCATACCACTGTTATAGTGTTCACAAAGAAAAAGGTGATACAAGAACAAAAATCACCAATACTCAATGAAGTGGAGATCCCCTTTGCCACGAAAGTCAGATACTTAGGTGTGACTTTCGACCACAGGCTCACATGGAACCTCCAGATCTAAAAAGCAGCACTTTTGGCCAAGATGGCCCTAGGGCTCTGCAGAAGAATGTGGGGGAATAACTGGGGGCTGAACCCAAAAATGACATTCTCGTTATATACAACGGTAGTGAGACTCACGATAACATACGGTGTAGTGACTTGGTGGACAAGAACAAAGCAATCAGGTATGGCTACGCTATTAGGCGGCATACAAAGGCTGGCGTACCCAACGAACCCAACTGCAGCACTTGAAATCCTACTCGGACTTCCACCATTGCAAATCTACATGCAAACAGAAGCTCGACACACAGGCTAATACAGGCGCAAACCCCAATCAGCCAGTCACACGGCTGATTGAAACCGTACAATAAACTGAAGACAGATCCAATACTACGAATTCTCGTGGATTACACAGTTCCGCAGTACAATTTCCAAAAACGGCCCACCGGTAAAAAAGAAGAAACTTGGTACACAGATGGCTCAATAACCCAAGAAGGAATGGGAGCCGATATATACGGAGGCAGAGCAAAGACGAGAATTGCACTAAGACTGGAACATAATACAACTGTATTCCAGGCAGAAGATGCAAAAGGTCACATTTTTATTTTTTCCATCAGCCAGACGGCAATTAACACGCTCAGCTCATTTCAAGTCTCCTCAAGGCTGGTAGAAAGCTGTCTGAGCACACTCAAGGAGCTCAGTACAGAAAATAGGGTCATTATAGCTTAGGTACCCGGACATGAGGGTCACAAGGGCAATGAGGAGGCCGATGTTCTAGCCCGTGAAGGCGCATCTAAGGCTATGAGACATCTGGGCATGTATAGAGATATCCATGAACGCATGGATGCAAGCCAAATTGATAGATTGGTGAAATGAGGGAGGCGAAAAAGTTCATGAAGAAACCATCGCCAAGATTCTCGAAAGATCTGCTAAACTACAACCGTAAGGTTGTAAGGGTAGTGGTGGGTCTACTAAAGGGGCATAGCCGGCTAATGAAACATATGGGCAACATGGGTCTGGCAGAAAAAACACAATGCAAGTTTTATCAAAAAGAGGAAGAAACCGCACTGCATGTGCGGTTGAATGTGAATGTGAAGCGATAGCAAGGCTGAGATACGCAAGATGCAGGAAAGAAAAACCAGAGATTGCCAGTTATGTGAGGAGGTCAGTGTCAAGGCTATGGAGTCTCATCAAAAAGATCGAGCGAGACAATGAGCTCTAACAACCAAGGAGCATCACATTAGATCTGCAAATGTCGCAGTGAATCAGGCCATGGGCTAGCTCGCCTTAAATCCAATCTAATCTAGTGAATGGTGATTAGCAGCTTGTGTGATAGTTTTCTACATCCAGGCCAAACCCTTATTGTGAGAAAATCGAAATATATCGAAAATTGCGTCAGCGGACAAAACTTATGGAACAACCCAATACCTATCCGTAAATAAAGCATTGCAGAAGGGATTTATAATCAAAATGTATTTGTTTTTTTTTCGATATGGCCATCACGAAGACGTAATGTTGAACAAAAGTAGGAATATGACAAAAAAACTGAGAATTTTAAAATATCTCTTTGAACCTATTCACCAACAGTCAGATGTAATGTGTTTTGATGACGTCAAGTTATAATAACTGGCATTCCCTCATTGCATCATCAGTGCCGGATTTATAACAATGTATTTATTAGTCATGTGATGGAATAAGCCAATACTAGATGAAAATCCATAACGTATTAAGAAACACTCCATCGTCAGATTTTCTCTGAACTGTTTCACGAAGAAGCGACATGTGTTTCGCTATGCAATAGCTCCTTCAGACGTTAGTATAGAAACGCAAAACACGTGTTGCATTTTCGTATAACTGTAAAAATCTCACAATAAAGTGTTTCTTGAATAATGTATTAGATCTCATTGATGGTTGAACCATTGATGAACTCAATTGTCTTCAAAGAACAAATGGATATTACTGGAGTTTTTCCTATATCAAACCGTTATTTTAACATCTCTACAAGTGTTTCGATCACCAAGTGATCATATTCAAGGGAAAGATCAAACAGTTTTATCTTCCTCTTGAAGATGATCACTTGGTGATGAAACACGTGTCGAAGTGTAAAAATAATGGTTTGGTGTTGGGAAAAAATTCATTACTATACCAAAGGTTCCAAACATTGCATCACAAATTCAAAGAACATATCTGAGTGACATATTTTTTTACGAAGGCGTCATCTACGGGATCAACAGAGAACTCAATTCCCTTTTTCATTTTCAGCTCTTAACATCATCAATTTATCATCATCAAACCACTCTCATTTGCCACATCACAAATTTCAGGAGAGGTACATTCGTTTTCACTCTCTATCATATACATCAATAAAATTAACGTATGAGTTAGAAAATAATATTATAGATAGATAGATAGTTAGATTTTCATTCAAGTCGATATCAGTATTACAAAGTTG
>WOGN01002647.1:0-16391 GCA_015342105.1 Leptinotarsa texana
TATTTTGTTGAACAAATTGAGTAGATGATGTTTAGCTCTGGTTGTGAGTCTTTGAAGAAAAATTGTTGGTACGTCGTCGGGTCCTGCAGCTGAGTTTTTCATATGTTTCAAGTTTTCTTCAAATTCCTGGAGCGTGATTTCAGAGTTTATAGGTTCGTTATCATTTACATATAATAATGACGTTGAAGATTCTTCAAGTAATTTATACTCTTGAAATGAGTTAGCGAAGTTTGAACTTTCGGAACTCTCCTCATAAGTATCTGCGAATTTATTCGCAATAGCCGATGCTGACGTCAGATTTTTCCCTTGATTTTCAATTATTGTTATACAATTGTTTGTTCTGTAATTTTTTATGCGTTTTACTCTATCCCAGACTGAACTTAGAGATGTTGTACTGTTAATAGAGTTAACATAATTCGCCATGTATTATGTTTGCTATTTTTAACGACCCATCTGGCTTTTGCTCTTAGATTCTTGAAGGTGATGAGATTTTCAGTTGAATTGTGCCTCTTGTATACATTGAAAGCATGTTTCGAGGTTTTTATGACCAGTTTGCATTCAAAGTTCCACCACGGTACAGGTACTCTATTTCTTAGTGGGCGTGTTTTACCAATCGATATGTTTGCAGTATCAACAATCAATTTCGTGAACTCATCTACACATTGGTCTATATCATTTTGTGGGATGAGCTGACCTAGTCTGTTGTCCATTTCAGTGGAGTATAGTTCCCAGTTTGCTTTTTTCAGATTCCACTTCTGAAATGAGTAGGCTTCAGCTTCAAGTCCTAGGAGAGATGAAATTAGAATTGGGTGATGATCACTGCCATATAAGTACGGGAGAACTTTCATTTCCATTTGTGGTTGTAGGGAGGGGTAGAAAATACAAAGGTCTATGACGCTTGAATTGCCTGTAAAGGAATCGAAGCGAGTTTTTTCGCCGTTGTTCAGAATAATCAGATCATTTGCATCAATTACTTCTTCAAGAAGTCTACCTCTATTGTTGGTGGTGTTACATCCCCAAGATACATTATTGTAGTTGAAATCTCCCAAAACCAATCTGGGTTTCGGTATTTGTTGTAGTAAGTGATCAAGTTCTTTGTGCGTGAAGTCGTAATTGGGTGGTATGTAGATATTATAAACGTAAAGAACTTTAGGCAAAAAATAACTTCAAGATTGGACGTTACTGGTATATTAATTGCATGTAATGATGACTGTATGTACTTGGCGACGCCTCTACTTGCTCTTAATTGAAAGTTTCTGTTTTTGAAGAAACAATCGTCACCTTTGAAATTGTGATGATACTCGTCCTTGAAATGTGTTTCTTGTAAACATAAAACAGATGGGTTGTGGTCGGAAATTAAAACTTTCAGCATTTCTTGTTGGGTATGAAACCCATTCATATTCCATTGTATACTGAAGATGATCAATTGACTTCTTGGGAGGATATTTCACTTTCGGTTTCAGAGAATCCCACTTCTTCTAACTTCAATTGGTTTGTAAGCCTTTTTCTGATTTTGGTACATCGGGATTTTATGCTCCTATCTTTAAAGTGTGGGTTTAATACCATAAGCATGTTGATAAGACCTTGTATGTTGTATGTATGTTGCCTTGCAACACTGAGATGATCTTTTGTCCCATAGACGTTTTCAAGGAAATCTCTTAGTTGATTATAAGTCATGACAAAATTTTCTGTTTCAATGAAGTTTTTAGCTGGTCAAGGAGGGATTCTACCGTTATAGTTTGAGAGACTTCGGAATCAGTAGTTGTAGTTTGAATATTGGAAGGCGCGTTTGGGATATTTGCGTTCTGATCCAAATTGGATAGGGCACACGTTGGATAACATGAGACGTTCGGATGGGGTAATCATTTTCCTTGCTTGTAAAATTTCATTATTGATTGTGATTTTTCCGTAGTTATCCATGAAGTTGTTAACTATTTCGGTATTGGACAAATAAATACATATCCTTCCGTTAGATATTCTCGACGCAAACAGGATGTTCTTTGGACTTATGAGACTTCCAAGGGCTAGAATGTACTCTTGTATTTTGATTCCATCTGTTGAGTTCAAGATAATTGCTTGGTATTTACTTGGAAATCGAGAAGATTGCTGTTGATTTAGAGCTGCAGAATACGACATGTTGATAGATAGATGGCAATGTGGTTCTGAAATCTGATGTGGGATTCATGTTCCTGTTGTCAGAAACACTTGTCGAACCGGACATCATTTTATTATGGGAAATTTCTTTTTATTGGTCATTAGTCACCTGAATTCGGCCGTCACCTGAATTCGGCCTGTTCGAGATTGGCACGAATTATCAGTACCAATAAAAAACTACGTGAAGATTGTATACAAAATTTATGGTGAAATATGTAATGAACTGAAGGAAATGATTTCACTTACGTGAAATTTGACGATTGTGTATGAACGGAAAACTGATATTGAATCAACTCGCTGGTTCTCACAAATTAAATACACTTTGATGTCGTTAAATATATAAGAAAAGATGGACTGGTTGATATGTGAACTATAACACTCTCACCCAGAGCCGGACTCCTAAATTAAATTGAGTATCTAACGAAAAAGCTTCATCTGGAATACATGTATCTGTATGACTGATCTGAGAATCTTAAATACAAATATTTCTGACTTGTGTTAGTGACATGGCCCATATAGATGCACTTTGAAAGGAATCGATATATTGTTTTTTGCTAAGTATTACCTGCACATTTTCTGTAAATTTTCACAATCTATAATATAATAAAATAATAAAAGTAACGGGTTACCTCATATAGATAATCTTTTCTATAACATTGAATTCATATAAACTTAGTGAATAGTACAAAGTGATACTGTCAAAATATTTTTCTAATTCTTACAGAAAGAATGAATACACATATAAGCAGATTATAATTCACGTAATTATAAGTAATTAATATATGCTAGGACTATATGATTTTATTGTCCAGTTACAAATGATCAATTGAAATTATCATTGAATCGAATAGTACCTGAAGGTACTCAGGTATTCAGGTACGAATACTAATATAAAAGGAGGGATTCCACATTCATTTCTATTCACTTACCGTCAGAAAGCAAGAAGTCACAGTTAGCACTCAACAGCTGATACTATATTCCATTACAAAAAAAAATATATTATCATGGCTTTGCATGTTACATTCTCGGTAGCTCTTAGCAAACATCGAAATAGTTTCGTTGATTATTCCAAAGACGAAAAGCAAAGACTATTAGAACAGACAACTACATTATTCGTAGATAATGTACCTTCCTGCGCAACCACGGATGAAGTCTACCATGTCTTTTCAAGATATGGAGAGATAAGGAGAATCTTGATGAGCAGCACGTCATTCAAAAGGAACTCAAATATAGTTTGCCTCGTTAAATACTACTCTAGGAGTGATGCTGAGAAGTGTATTAGATGCGTTAACGGGTCAAAAATTTTATTATCAAGAATACAAGAACGAGGAGAATAGAAAAAGGAATACGAGAAGAATAAATGGCGATTACACCGTAGTGTCAATTAATTGACTGTTGTGACTAACTCATATGTGAAATTAATTTTTCTGTGAGAACAAATATTTTTGACAAATTTAGTTAGTACTATTCACTGAATTTATACTAAATCGAAATAATAGAAAATAAATTGATTGTATGAACTTATTTTTTTCTATCATTTTCGCATAACATAACGTAACATGGATTGTGAAACATTACAGACGATTCGAACTGTATATAGAAATTTAATACGTCCCTATATCGGCCATTTCAATACTACAAGAAAGTTTTTATATTTACGGAAACTATCCGAGTGATATCAATTTCATCTTCTAAGAGAATTCTCCTGGCTTAATTCGGTTATCACCAAGAGCCTGAAATCCTCCAAGTCTTTTTTTATATAGAAACCATCTACAAACTATTACTTCCATATGAACATTGAATTATATGACATATATTGTAAGCGAAGGAATAGAAGTCGCATCATACTCGTTCGAGTTCAAACTTTGTGAGGTCATACTCAAAATCATGCGACTACGTCACGAGTGGTTTAGGAGGGTTGCATCGCAAAGTAACGTCATGTGATGTGTGACAAGTGACATTTGAATCAGTGCCCTTTTTTCCAACGTTACACAAGTCGAACAGCACAAAAATTAAGTGTTCGGGAGTCTGTGAAGTCGACAAAGGATGTTTTCGCTTGGTTCTAATTGTCGAAGGAACTAATGGTGATAATGTTGTCGGAGTATCTGAAACGATGGTAGTCGATTGCCAAACGATCTGGGGAGTATGGTGAATAAGACAGAACTTTCACGAACAATTCGTTTAATCTTCGGAAGGTGATTTGTTGCACATGCGGACGGATGATGCTGTGGAACAGTGTCGGACATCATCTGGTGACCATTGCTGCTGCTGATCTAACTTCCGGTACTTATTGTCGATTTTCTAACGATCGTTCTCTGCTGTGATAGTTTAACCCGGGTGCTGAAAGTTACAGCCGCTGACAATCATTCAGTGAATATAATTTTTTTCTGTGGATCTTTGTCTTTGGAAAGTGCCTAGTAGGCCCATCGATGCCCGAGTACTGTCCTGCACGTCTTCTGTTGCAGATGATGTACCTTTTATCGCACAAATTGGTTCAATATGAAAACGCATCTTTACGGTTGTGCAACAGCAATGAAAAACTTACAACAAATGCAGATTTCAGATCAAGAAATGGTTTTTTATTTGTAACTAACGTAACTGCAGTTACTTCCTATATGGAGATTTTCAAACTTAACTTGTTTAAGTTTGAACTCAGCCTTCAATACTGAGAAGGGTGGCCTAAATGAGGCAGTCAATTTTCCTATGCGTGTGGTGCGAAATTAAATGAAAATCGGTAGTTTATGATGAAAGTATTGGTGGTGAAGACACATCGGTTGATATTGAAAGAGATTTCACAAAAAATGGTGCAAATTTCAAGTTATACACCACTCTCGCTAGAATAAAAGTAAAACTGAAAGTGTTTTGTACTTCTTTGTTGCTACTAGTGATAGCTGAGTGGGATTCAGACCCTCTCAATTTTCATACGATATGACACTGTAGGATAAGAAATAGAAAATACCGTAATTATTAGAAGGTTGATATTAAATGGCCCATTATGATTGAGACACGCAATATAATTCAGTATTATGATGATTTACACTGAATAAACACATGGTTTACAGTCCTTATATGCCTTTTATGATCTGATAATCGTAAATACAAGAACTTCTAACTGGTGGCATTGACATGACCGATATAGGGGGCCCAAAATTATTCTTAACGCATTTTTAATTGATAAAAATCTGATTATATAGATACACTTTGAAAGAAATATGTTCATTGATTTTTTTGCCAAATGCCTTTCGCACATTTTCTGTATGTAATTATCAATCGGAATATTTCTGAATTAAAACTCCTTTACGCGCGCTTGATATCGGGAGTAAGCCGATGAATGCGTGACGATAGCGTTACAAAGTGTGATCGGGCGAGGCGAACGGAAGTATACTTATTTTGCCAGTTCTCATACTATGTATGTCAATGTTGAAATGTCTACTACTTGTTTTAGATCATTGTGTTTCAACCTCAACGACGTTGAATGACGACATTCTGTGTACACATCATATGATATCTGATAATACTTATGATACACTGTTTGGAACCTTTGGTATAGTAATAAATATTTCTGGAGTTTTTTCCCAACACCGAATCGTTACTTCTACACCTCGACACGTGGTTCGATCACCAAGTGATCATCTTCAAAGAGGAAGATTAAAACTAAACTGAAGATTAAAGAAGATTAAAACTAACATTTTTATTTTCCTCTTTGAAAATGATCACTTGGTGATCGAAACACGTGTCGAGGTGTAACAATAACGATTTGGTGTTGGGAAAAAAAAACTCCAGTAATATTCATATCTGATAATGTTCACTGATTATTTTGCCAAATGTCTTTCGTACATTTTCAGTAATTTATCACATTCCATAACATGAAAAAAAGGAATGGGTTACTTCATATAGTCAATTTATTTTCTATAATTTCGAAATCATATAAACTCAGTAGATAATACATACTGATTTCATACATACATACATACATACTAATTTCCACAAAAAAACTGATTCCACATATGGATTAGTTATAATGGTCAATTGATTTAGACCTTACGGTGTATTCGCCATTCAATCTTATCGTATTCTTCCTTCTTTTCTTCTCGTTCTTGTATTCCTCGTGCTAATAAAATTGTTGAGCCGTTAACGCATGTAATACAATTTTCAGCATCACTCCCGTAGTAGTAATCAACGGGGCAAACTATATTTGAATTTTTTTTGAATGACGTGCTGCTCATCACAATTCTCCTTATCTCTCCAAATCTTGAAAATACATGGTGGACTTCCTCAATGGTTGCGCATGAAGGTACATTATCTACGAATAATGTAGTTGTGAGTCCTAATAGTCTTTGCTTCTCGTCTTTGGAATAATCAACGAAACTATTTCGATGTTTGCTAAGAGCTACAGAAAATGTAACACGCAAAGCCATGATGATATAATTTTTTGTGATGGAATATAATATCAGGAGTTGAGTGCTAACTGTGACTCCTTGCTTACTGATGATATGAAAGTTAAATCTATCCTTTTATATTAGTGTTCCAAACTAATTGAGCCCCACAGGTACTCAGGTACTATTTCATTAAATGATAGCCCCACAGGTACTATTTCATTTAATGATCATTTCAATTGATTATTTGCAAGTGGGCAATAAAACTATATAAGAATTGAAGGGGTTATATTTTTAGGAGTGATTAATTTTTGGGAAAGAAGGTTTTTGGCTTTCTACTGAAAGCTACTTCTTTGTATGATCTTCACATCCGTGTATAGATTTGCTTTCTTCCTTTCTTTGGAAGATTCCCTCATCCTTTTTTTGTATCAAGATGGAGTAGTAGACAACTAAAAACTTTCTTTCCCAAAAACTATATAGTTTTTGCATATATTATTTTTACCTGAATTATAATTAGCTCATGTGTAAAAATATTCTATCTGTTGGAAAAAAAAATATCTTGACAGCTCCTGTTTGTAATGTTCACTGAGTCAAAAGTTCTTGTATCTACGATTATCAGATAATAAAAACATATAGGGATCGTTAACTGATGTAGTCATTTATTTCGCATTCATTGTAGTCAACTATGTAGCAGTATATAATCATTTTATATTTTATACGTCCCTATATCGGCCATTTTATTACTACAAGTTGGAAGTTTTTATATTCACCGAAACTTTCGAAGTTTCCGAGTAATGTCAATTTCATTTTCTAAGATAATTCTCCTGGCTTAATTCGGTTATCATCAAGAGCCTGAAATCCTCCAATTTTTTTTTAAATAAAAACCATCTAGAAACAATTAATTTCATATGAACATTGAGTTACCTACATGAATTATGTTGTAGGCGATGGTATAGAGGTCACATCATACTTGTTCAAGTTCAAAGTTCCTGAGGTCATACTCAAAATCATGCAACGACGTCACGAGTGGTTTAGGAAGGTTACATCGCAAAGTCACACCATGTGATGTGATAGTTCAAGGTCATTATGGTCGAACGTCGCAAGATTATGTGACGTCATGAGTGATGGATGAGTGTGATGTCACCTATCTCAAACCAATTATGTTTTGCATCTACTGAGTATATCCCTAGTGAAAATTTTCAGCTTCAAATTTTCAACTCTCAGCACCGGCCAAACACACTCTCAGTGAATATTCATTCAATTCAATCAAACCAAGTGACATTGGAATCAGTGCCCTTTTTTCTAACGACATAAAAGTCAAATAATTGCGACAGCACAAAAATTAAGTGTCGGGATTCGATAAAGTCGACAAAGGATGTTTTCGCCTGGTTCTGATTGTCGAAGGAACTAATGGTGACAAAGTTATCGAAGTATCTGAAAAGATGATAGTTGGTTGACGATCTGAGGAGTATGGTGGATGAGACAGAACTTTTACTATCAATTCGTTTAATATTCGGACGGTGATTTGTGGAACGTGCAGACGGGCGTTATTGTGGAGCAGTATCGGATATCTTCTGTTGACCATCGCTACTGCTAACCTAATTTCCGGTACTTTTTGTCGATTTTTATAACAATCGTTGTCTGCTGTGACGGTTTGGCCCGGTTGCAGAAAGTTACAGTAAATCACATCACCAGCTGACCACCATTCAGTAACTATGATTTTTTTTGGTGCCCGACCACTGTTCTGGACGTCTTCTGTTGCAGATAATGCACTTTCTATCGCACAAGTCTTTTCAATACAAACATCAACAGCAATGAAGAATGCAGATTTCAGATCATGAAATGCATATAGAAAAAAAATCCTATACTTCAAAACCCATTCAAAAGTCATGGTGATATTACTCTCCTATTTTTGAAACTCAAGTAAAATCATTTGTCAGTAAGTAGGTAGGAGGTCATAAGATGCAAATAAATCAATGGGGAAGTTCCATTATATTTTGAATATCATATTCAACTAAAAGGAATGTGAAATCCATCGAATCGTTTGTTTTCTTTATATTTTTCCATCGGAAAGTTGAAATCGTAGGTATCAACCAATGTACCCAAAAAATCTACGATACAATATCTCAGAGTTGATTCGAATGATTGAAAGATAATTCAATATCTGATTCCACTCTGAAAATTCAAAATGAGTTTTCCGTAGTGAAGTTATATTCAGTGAAGTTTTGTTGTTATTCTTGGTATTGTTGATATTGGTTACAATAACTTTGCATAAATTTCTTTGAGTTCTCAATTAATGTGTAAAAATTTCCTACAAATTTTGCTTGATTTTCATGATTTTCATTTCTAGAGTTTTTGAAAAAGGAGGAATGATGTAAATTATCAAAGTGCATTGAAACATTATATTTTCAGGGGAAATTAATTTTTGGAAAAAAAGTTTTAACTTTTTACTTTTCCATCTCCATAGAAAAAATATAGAAATCTTTCGAAGGAAGGAAGGAAGCAATACATTGTAGATCATGCAAAGAAGTTACTTTCAGACACAAACTCGAAGAATACCTCTACGTTTGTTATTTTTTTCGAATATTCCAACCGTGCTTACATTGGTCATTTTATAGTCAGTATTTTATTTTTTTTTTATTTTCGTATGATTTCCGAAAAAATCTCAAAAATCTATGGCCAGCACATGAAATGAAAATAGGTTATATTTCTTGAAGACGAACTAATATAAACAGAATGACAATGATATTTGAAAAATAATTCGTGTACTTGCTGATCACTTTTGCCAGTTCTCAACTATATAATATTGGCAAAATTTCATTCAATATTATCTTTTTATTAATAATAATACATTTGATAATATATATTGTTACCATATTCGAAAAAAATTTTTGAATATATGATAAGTTAAAATGATTTTTATAATGTAATATCTATTGAAGAAGACTTCAATGAAATTATTAGAAACAATTTTGTCTAATTACCACTATGCCTCGATTCCCGACATTAACCTTGAATGACGTCACACGATCTTGAGCAATAAATATCCTCTCCAGTTTGTCTCTCTACAGTTTCGATAAGTGATTGATGTTCGAGAGGGGTGACTAGGTCAACCCTAATCTGTCTATGGTCGGAGCATGAAGGCTTCTCTGACACATGCCAATTGTCTATATTGTCACATGCTTTTTTTCCGAAGAAAGTGTGATATCTAGTACCTCTTTCCTCACTGCGGTGACAAATGTTGGTTTGTTACCTACGTTGGCTACTAATAGCCGTTTTGTTAGTATGAAATCTAGTAATGACTCACCTCTTGTATTGATGTCCGTGCTTCCCCATAATATATGGTGTACATTTGCATCGCATCCTATGATCAGTTGGAGATTTTCTCTGGCCGCGTATGCGATTACTTCGCCTAATTGCGGTGGAGGACAGATCCCCTCGCCTGGACGATATGCTGAGCTTACTAACCAGCTTCTAGTGCTTTCCTCTGTTAGCGTGGTCAGGATAGCTGTAACAATATCAGCGTTGCAGAACACCGGGATTAGTGTGCAGTTTACCCTATTACTATATACGATACAAACATTGAATTAGACGAAAGAAAAAATCTTTAGAAACAAAATACTCCTATATGACCACTGAATTATATAGAAGATACTTTTCTCTACTCAGTTTGTATTTCAGGAACGAAATATGAATAACATTTTCGTTTCAAAATATATCTAAATCATATTGATTATCTAATGAAAACGCTTCATCTGGAATACATGTTTACAGTCTCTGTATGACTGATCTCAGAATCGTAAATACATAAATTTCTGACTTGTGTTAGTGATATGACCCATATAGATGCACTTTGAAAGGAATCGATATATTATTTCTTCGCTAAGTATTACCTGCACATTTTCTGTAAATTTTCATAATCTATAATATAATAAAATAATAAAAATTCATGAGTTTATTACATTTCCATATTGTTGAAATTTTCAGTTAGTTTATACCCAAACCCAAGTGAAGTTATTTGTTGGTAGTGGGTGGCTTTCTTCTTTTCCATCTTCAGAAAAAACTCTTCGTTTGTTGTCACTTTTGATTATTCCAACAGTGCTCACTTTGCTCATTTTATCGAGTCAGCAATTTGGGTGTTTTTGATTTTCTGATGATAATTTCATATATCCCAAAAATTTCAAAAATCTTTGAATATATATTGCTACATAGTTGACTAAAATAAATGCGAAATAGATGACCAATGAAATTTTCAACGATATGAAACGGGTGAAAATAATACATGCAAATTTCACGTTCCCTTATTGTCAGAAGGATCCAATGGCTGACACATGAGATGCAACAGGTTATATTTCTTGACTATTAACTAATATAAGCAGAATGACAATGATATTTGAAAAATAACTCTCATGTACCTGCTGATCACTTTTACCAGGAATATATGGATTACATTAGTTAACGATCCCTATATGTTTTTATTATCTGATAATCGTAGATACAAGAATGTTTGACTCAGTGAACATTACAAACAGGAACTGTCAAAATATTTTTTTTTATTTTTAACGGATAGAATATTTTTACGCATGAGCTTGTGGTGGTTCGGGTTGTGCGGCACTAGACTATACCGTGCTCCGGACTATAAGGCACGAATGTGGACGATGGGAAAAGGGTGAAGAGTGCGGGAGGTAAGCGAACGGGCAGACACCGAGAGTCCTCGGTTAGCTCTTGACTGAGCAGGACATGTTATTAGGAGAACGCATGTTAGTTTTTAGTTTATATAGTGACAACCACATGTTATATTGGTAGTAACCATCTATTGAAAAGTGTATTTATGTTCACGAGTTGCATTAAACACTGTCTTTATCACTAAAGCTCTGAACCTGCATTGTATCCCTAAGTCTCATCGAACCGCAGCAAGCTAATTATAATTCAGGTAAAAATAATATATGCAAAAACTATATAGTTTTATTGCCTAGTTGCAAATAATCAATTAAAATGATCATTTAATGAAATAGTACCGAAGTACCTGTGGGGCTCAATTAGTTTGGAACACTAATATAAAAGGAGAGATTTAACTTTCATTTCATCAGTAAGCAAGAAGTCAAAGTTAGCACTCAACACCTGATATTGTATTCCAACACAAAAATATTATATCATCATGGCTTGGCCATGATTTTCGGTAGCTCTTAGCAAACATCGAAATAATTTCGTTGATTATTCCAAATATGAAAAGCAAACACTGTTAGGACTCACAACTACATTATTCGTAGATAATGTACCTTCATGCACAACCGTTGAGGAAGTGTATCGTTTGTTTTCAAGATTTGGAGAGATAAGGAGATTCGTGATGAGCAGCACGCCAGCAGGAGTGATGCTGAGGATTGTATGACATGCCTTAACGGATCAAAAATTGTATTAGCACCAAGAATAGAAGAACGAGAAAAATAGAACAAGGAATACTAGAAGAATAAATGGCGATTACACCGTAGTGTGAATTATTTGACTATTGTGACTAACTCATATGTAAAATTATTTTTTTTATGAGATTTTACAAATATTTTTGAGATATTTAGTTTGAGTTGAATATATGTTAATTAAACTGAATTTATATTAATTCCTAATAATAGAAAATAAATTGATTGTATGAACTTACCTTTAACTTTTAACTTTCTATCATTGTTACATATTATGGATTGTGGAACATTATAGACTATTCTCTTCGAGGTCAATATTATAAGAATTATAAGAATCATATAAACATTGAATTACACGAATGAAAAAAATTCTTTAGAAACAAAATACTCTTATATGAACACTGAATTATACAGAAGATAATTTTCTCTACTCAGTTTGTATTTCAGGAACGGAATGTGAATAATGTTCCGTTTCAAAATATACCTAAATTAAATTGAGTATCTAACGAAAAAGTTTCATCTGGAATACATGTCTACACTCTCTGTATGACTGATCTGAGAATCGTATATACAAAAATTTCTGACTTGTGTTAGTGACATGGCTCATATAGATGCACTTTGAAAGGAGTCGATATATTGTTTTCTGCTAAGTATTACCTGCACATTTTCTGTAAATTTTCACAATCTATAATATAATAAAATAATAAAAAGTAACGGGATACTTCATATAGACAATTTTTTCTATAACATTGAATTCATATAAACTCAGTGAATAGTACAAACTGATACTGTCAAAATATTTTTCTAATTCTTACGGAATGAATGAATTCACATATATAATTCACAATTATAATTCAGGTAATTATAAGTAATTAAGCAGCACGTCATTCAAAAGAAACTCAAATATAGTTTGCCTCATTAAATACTACTCCAAGAGTGATGCTGAGGATTGTATTAGATGCGTTAACGGGTCAAAAATTTCATTAGCAAGAATACAAAAACGAGGAGAATAGAACAAGGAATACGAGAAGGATAAATGGCGATTACACCGTAGTGTCAATTAATTGACTATTGTGACTAACTCATATGTGAAATTATTCTTTCTGTGAGAATTTAACAAATATTTTTGACAAATTCAGTTTGTACTATTTACTGAATTTATACTATTTCGAAATAATAGAAAATAAATCATTGTATGAACTTACTTATTACTTTCTATCATTTTCGCATAACATGGATTGTGAAACATTACAGACGATTCTCTTCGAAGTCTATATTATTAGATTTCCATCAATTTGAAACAGTAGGAATTTTATATGTTCCTACATCGGTCATTTCATTACCACAAGTTGAAAGTTTTTATATGTACGGAAACTTTTGAAGTTTCCGAGAAATGTCATTTTCATCTTATAAGATAACTCTCCTGGCTTAGTTCGATTATCATCAAGAGCCTGAAATCCTCCAGATCTTTTCTTGTATGAAAATCATCTAGAAACGTCTACTTTTATATGAACATTGAATTATATGAATTATATTGTAGGTGAAGGAGTAGAGGTCACATCATACGCTTTCAAGTTCAAACTTCGTGAGTTCATACTCAAAATCATGCGATGACGTCACGAGTGGTTTAGGAGGGTTGCATCGCAAAGTCATGACATGTGATGTGTTGGTTCAAGGTCATTAAGGTCGAACGTCGCAAGATCACGTGACGTGATGAGTGATGGATGAGTGTGATGTCACCTATCTCAAACCAATTATGTTTTGCATTGATTGAATATATCCCTAGTGCAAATTTTCAGCCTCAGCACAAAAATTAAGTGTTCGGGAATCGGTGAAGTCGACAAAGGATGCTTTCACGTGTTTCTAATTGTCGAAGGAACTAATGGTGATAATGTTGTCCGAGTATCTGAAAAGATGGTAGTCGGTTGCCGAGCGATCTGGGGAGTATGGTGAATAAGACAGAACTTTTACGAGCAATTCGTTCAATCTTCGGACGGTGATTTGTTTCACATGCGGACGGACGATGTTGTGGAACAGTGTCGGACATCATCTGTTGACCATTGCTGCTGCTGACCTAACTTCCGGTACTTTTTATCGATTTTCTAACGATCGTTCTCTGCTGTGATGGTTTAACCCGGTTGCTGAAAGTTACAGTATATCACACCAGCCGCTGACAATCATTCAGTGAATATGTACTTTTTATCGCACAAATCGGTTCAATACAAAAAAGCATCTTTATGGTTGTGCAACAGCAATGAAGAACTTACATAAAATGCATATTTCAGATCATGAAATGAATTTAAAGAGAAAAAACCCTATACTTCAAATCCCATTCAAAAGAAATAGTGAAATTACTCTTCTATTGTTGAAATTTTCAATTAAATTATACCCAAACTCAAGTAAAATTATTTGACAGTAAGCAGGTAGAAGGTCATAAGATGCAAATACATCAATGGGGAAGTTCCATCATATTTTGAATAACATATTCAACTGGATGGAACGTGAAATCCATCGAATCGTTTGTTTTCCATATATTTCTCCATCGGAAAGTTGAAATCATAGGTATCAACCAATGTACCCGAAAAATCTACAATATCTTATAGTTGATTCGAATGATTGAAAATTAATAATAATACATCTCTATTTTCCATTGACAGTTTCATGTATGGGAATTGTTAAGCCTAATGCTAACGTTATTGAAAGTTGATGAGAAGAGAAATGAAAATTTTCTGTTTTTTACTATTTTTATTCATAACTAATGTTACTGCAGTTTCTTTCTATATGGACATTTTCAAACTTAACTTGTTCAAGTTTGAACTCAGCTCTCAATACTGAGAAAGGTGGCCTAAATAGGGGATTCATTTTGCCTATGCGTGTGGTGCGAAATTAAATGAAAATCGGTAGTGAAATCGTAAGCCGGTATTGGGTACAAGGGAGTTTAAGATGAAAGTGTTGGTGGTGAAGACACATCGGTTGATATTGAGGGAGATTTCACAAAAAAGGGTGCAAATTTAAAGTTATACACCACTCTCGCTAGAATAAAAGTAAAACTGAAAGTATTTTGTACTTCGTTGTTGCTACTAATGATAGCTGAGTGGGATTTGACGGGCATTTCTCGCTTAAGAAATCTAATTTAACAGTTCAGACCCTCTCAATTTTCATACGATATATGACTGTAGGATAAGAAATAGGATATACCGTAATTATTACAAGGTTGAGATTAAATGGCGTATCATGATTGAGACACGCAATATAATTCAGTATTATGATGATTTGCACTGAATAAACACATGGAATACATGTTCACAGTCCTTATATGCCTTTTATGATCTGATAATCGTAAATACAAGAACTTCTGACTGGTGGTATTGACATGACCGATATAGGGGGGCTCAAAATTATTCTTAATGCATTTTCAATTGATAAAAATCTGATTACATAGATACACTTTCAAAGAAATCTGTTCATTGATTTTTTTGCCAAATTCCTTCCGCACATTTTCTGTATGTACTTATGGATCAAAATATTTCTGAAGTGAAACTCCTTTACGCGCGCTTGATATCGGGAGTAAGCCGATGAATGCGTCACGATAGCGTTACAAAGTGTGATCGGGCGAGGCGAACGGAAGTACATTTATTTTGCAAATATTTGTCAATATATGTTGAAATGTCTACTACTTGTTGTAGATCATTGTGTTTCAACCTCAACGACGTTGAATGACGACATTGACCTTGAATGACGTCACACAACCTTGAGCTGTGTACACGTCATATGATATCTGATAATACTTATGATGTATGAGGTAACTGCGAATGTTGGGTATTTATAGCGTTAGTTTTGTCGGGACCGAAATTGACTCATTGACTTGACAGCATTTTTTTGATTTCCGTAGAATGTAATCATCATTATCATGTTGAAGATAGGAAAATATATTTAGATTTGGGAAATAATTAATATTTCATGTGAATATGTGTATGTGTGTATAAGAGCAAGAGACGCGTTGTGTTCCATATGAATTTACGTGGCTTTGCGTATAGGATTTTGAGAGATTCATTAGAATAATTTATCGTACAGAATTGTTTTCATGTCCTGTTATTTGTAACCACAGCGCTCGATTCATCGATACAAAAGTTATAGAACACACAGAGTCGTCTATAAGTCACTAGCTGAACTATCTATGGGTTGAAGGAGGACACTGTAAACACCAGACATATTGGTGTTCTCATGTGACGCAGTGTGAGCAGTTGTCGGTTTTATGATGTCTGTCAATACAGATCGGTGTCAGAATACACAGAGTCCTCTATTAGTCACTAGCTGAACTATCTATTGGTTGAAGAAGGACACTGTAGACGCGTGTGACGTAATCGAGGCAAAGAGAGATGGAACTTAGGTTTTACACTGCCAATGCCAGCATGGCAGGTTCGGCGTTGCCAGTTGTACAATAAAT
>WOGN01002648.1:0-18861 GCA_015342105.1 Leptinotarsa texana
GATAATGAATTGAGATAATGATTCTGTCACATCTTGAATGAAGTTGTAGCGAAGCGGTAGTCAAAATATTCGAATGTTACTATTTTTTATGTTTGCACTAATCAGCTAATCTTTGTTTTTGTTTATTCCTCAGAATATACATAATTCAAGCCCCTTATGGTAATTAAAAACGGTTTTTACTCATAGGTACGGAAGTTGCTACCTCAAAACTTCAAAAAATTATCACACTAGATGTTGATTTCATATAGAATCATTGTTGCATATACTTCAAAAAGTATAAAATGTTTCAAACAGATTTCACTTTCTGTGAGGTTGAACTTACATCAATTGAATCGTTGAATGGGTCTTCCCAAAATTTTTCCCTATAATTAATTTGCTTGAAGCTTCAAGTCGTAATAAACTTAAGTTCAACACAACAAAAGAGTAATTTAAGAAACTATTTGAACTTCTCTTCAAAATTCTTGAATCCTAACAGCGACGCAAATTGAAAGTAAAAGATCGATTCCTCACCGTGATGAAAGCCACTTTGCATATTACCGGTGAAGTGTTTCATTACTGATAAAAAACTAGTTTTAATGCTTAGCTCCAGATATGTGTGATCAATTTTTGATGGAGAAACATTTAACGGTTCAAACCAAATATAGACTAATCAAGATACGTTTTTTATGGGAGACGCCTAATTTGCTAATGTTATTATGACACCGCTTCTTAAGATTGATATCACAAACGTGCTTTTTTATGTTTGCAGCGTTAGTATCGAAATATGAATTCAGCATACCTATGTTGGATTGGAAACTACCTGCACGGCTTCCTTAACATTCTTGATGATTGAATGAACTGATATCTATAAGCGCTTCCGATTCTTAATCATTTGGCTTTAAAGAAATTTAAAATTTATCTCTGAACCTGAAACTATTCTGGTGATTTTGTGAAAAGTCCCTAAAACAGGTTTCAATATTTCAGTGTGTGGATAACAAACTGAATATATTAATTTCCGTTAACATTTATTGTGAAGGAGACTTCTGAAACATTTGCTTTAGGCCAACATAGATAGATTTTTTTATTTACAGTTGAATGCTCGATGCAAGTCAGTTAAAATATGGAAAGAAAACTAGTCACAAGTGGAAAATATTAAATTGTAAATAAAATAAAAGATAATTTTCAACATTACAATAATTAGTCTAAAATTTTTAAAAAATGTCAAAAAAATCATGCTTCACATATCCGATAAAATAAAATTAAAATCTGAATCGGCCATAATTGAAGTACTTAAGTAATCACGAGTACTATAAAAATAGCGATAGATGAAAACAAATGTAGGGTGTTATCACTAATAATCACAATCTTTTATTAAGCATTTTGAATTATAATGATTTTTCTGCCAACGCTCATACATTATTGACGGAATATTTGAAAAATAGATAGCAACTGGTTAGTATAAAGGAATACAATTCAAATACCTTATATCTCTGATCAAGGGTACCTCAAGGATCTATACTCGGCCCTTTATTGTTCTTTATATATACATCCAACTTACTACACGCTCTTCACACTTGTGAGATGCATTCATTTGCTGATGATACTCAAGTATCACCTTACAACGTGCAAATTCTGCACTGAAAATCATCTATGGCAACCGACATATTCTCCCTTATTATGTGAAAAAGTTCTTATGTGAATCTTTGGTGTTTTCAGTTTTCAATTATGCGAATGTTCTTTATGGACCATGTTTAACCAATCAATATATTAATAAGATTTAAAAAGTTCAAAACTCGTGCCTTAGGATGATTTTTGGTATTGGATCTCATATAAGCTTCAAGAAATTGCATGATTGAACATGGAGAAAAGAAGGTTACTTCATGCTGTCTGTTTTTTCCATTAAAAAATTGTAACAAAGAAACCTTCATATCTTTATAGGAAAATCACAATTCGTACGGACATCCAGAACCTGAATATTCGATATAAAAATATGATTGCAATGCCAAAATTCATAACAGAAGGGTTCAGCGGTCTTTCAGGTAGCAAATTTGTCTAAAGTAAAATTCTGTCCCCAACCCCCTCAAAAAATTAAATTTCACAAAGTTCAAAACTAAATATGATGACTATTTGTTAGATCAAAATCAAATCAAATTATTGACATCTTGTAAGGAATAGGTGAAGTAAACTCTTTATGTAAGGTGTTTATTCGTATTTATATTATAACCACAGTTTTATTTTTGTTTTTTTTTTTCATTCTCTTGTTATTTGTTCTCTTTTCAGGGTTGAGTGGAAGACCATTTTCCGTGATGTATTTCATTACGGACATTGAATTTGGCCCATTATTTTGATTGTGAGTTGAATATATAAGTTGTGTTGTATTTTTTGTTTTGGTTATGAAATTTCAAAGTCGATATTATTTTTTTTCCACCGTACTGTGCGATGGTCAAGCCCTATCCCCCGAAGCCTCCATATATTCGGGAGGGCGCACCAGCNGCATTATCAACCAATGACCACTCCCCACACCGTGGGGTAAGTGATCATTGGGTCCGAGAATCATGTGCCCTGAGCAAACGCAGTGAGCCAAGAATGAGAGCCTTCTGCATCTGTGCGGCTAAGATTTCTGCCTTGATGCGGCAAGCCGGTATGATCTTAAGATTCGAGAGTAGAGAGGACATCATTCCACCAAGGACTTACTACTATTATTATTATTATTATTAGTCCATCATGAACTTCGACTTTGAAATATCGCAGGAAAAAAATGGATTCAATAAATAGAAATGATATAGGTATGATTTTTATGAAAAGGCTCATGCAGGAACATCTTTGAAGGGCAGTGCCTGTACGTAAATAACGATTTATGTTGGATTTGAATCACTGTAGATTATATTCATCTAAAAAATGTATTCCACATGATCGCCCTTCTTCAATTGAAAGAGTTCTTGAAAAGTGTGGTTCGGGGTGTGTCAGGTTGAACCTTCAAGTATAAGCAAGTGAATTCTATTGTTAACGTGAATATATGAATTCCTTGAACTTCAATGGGTCATTGCTGAGAAGAAAGTTTTGTATCAGAGTTTAACTGATACTTAGTTGCAAATGATAATCTAACCGAGGTGCGAAACAAACTGCTACTGGAAGGAAGTACATTATTATTACTAAGTTATTTCGAGATCATCATTAAAAAAGACATAAATCAAAAAAGTAGATATTGCCATATATAGAAAAATATAATTATTGATACTCTGATATTCACCGTGTCAAATTGAATTGCCAAAGTTCCGGTGATAATTTCCTGTCGTCTTCAGGCTAGGATTTCAAGTGTGGATTACTAGTAAACAATTTCAAACAAAACTCGAACTGGACCTGATGAACCCACCGATACCCACTTACCGGCTATTTGGTCAAGTATAATGGTTAATGATTCCACTGTTGAATTTTCACTTTGAAGAAGGCACAAATAATTGCTGAAACTATTGTAGCAAAATTTTGATGAGTAAATGTCTCATTTAGTACAATTACTCGTGAACTTGATGATCTGATGATGCTAATAACGTCCAGCAACAAATGATGGCAACCATATTGTTTTAAGATATGTGCAGTGTGTGAAGCACAAGCAATAGCTTGAAAAAGTAGTATTCATTGCGTGAATAGTTTATTATTTAACTGAATATAATTTCAATTATATGAAAATTCGAACTTGATTTGAACGAAAAGCGATTAGAAAATGTTCACAAACATATATTGAAATTCAAATAGATATGCTTTTGAATGAAATATATTCATTTTATGTTCAAATTTGATATTGAAGAGTTGGTTGATAAGATATAAATTACTTTTCGCCAAAATGAATCAATTTGAAACTGGACTGTTTGAGAATTAATATAATTATGTTTCAAATCATCTAAAAGAACACTGAGGGTTGATGGACTGTGGCCCAACAGAAAACAACTACGTTTCTGACTAATACTACGAAGGGTGTTGGATTATATCCGACAAGTGTTAATGCAGGATGGATGTTTCATTGAAGATATTTTCTAATATGCTGTTGGCGATACAACTACCGTAATCGAATTTCAATTATTAAAACACACTTGCAGACAGGTTTCGGGCTGTTAGGCTACTCGTCAGTGCAAGCTAGTGTCTATCATCAGCATGAATTCGATTATTTTCCATAGATTTTCCAATTGAAAACCGAATTAGTTTCAGAGGATCATTCCTCGAATAAGGCAAAAGCGAACTAGTTTAGTAATCTAATTATTTTTCTGAAAAAGGGGTTGGTTGATTAACAGAATCAATTTTTTCTTAAAAAAACAATTGTATCCTTACCGACGTTTCGAATTTGATTAAATTTTTCTTCAGGGCTCGAAAAGTTGTTTTTTCGTGTTGCTGACGCAATTTGTGGTACCTACATACAGTAACCATAATTAATTTGGTAGGTTTTCGGCTTTGGGTAGACCACCGGTGTCACTCGGTATCCTGAACGTCTTCGTTCGTCGCAGAGGATCCACTTTTCATCACACGTGATGATCCGATTGTAAAAAGAATCGTTTTGGTTGCGCAAGAGCAAAGAAGAACATACCTCAAAACGTGACCATTTCTATCGATGGTTCAATTCATGGGGCAACTAGTTTTCGAGGTTTTTGTCCCCTCCGATATGTTTTGAATCATCAAAAACTGTATGAGAGCTGACGCCCTGTTCTTTCGTCATCCCCCGCACCGTTTGTGATAGGTCAGTCTTCACCAGGGTTCTCAAATCCTCATTCTGGATTACTATAGGCCGACCACTTCGGGGCTCCAGGCTGAACTCTTCGAAACAAAATATCTCAAACATATACTGATGAAACAAAGCAGATTATAATAGCTTACTTCATAGAACTTATCCGGTTTCATAGACCAGAGAAATCCAGTAGTATACGCTCAGGAACCTTAGCCTTAAAGTAAGTGATTATTCCTTGAAATTGTTCAGGCCAGTTCATGACAACAGGTTTTAGATGCTTTCTAAACATGGAGAATGAGATTTATAAACGACACATCCTGCTGTTTAAGAAAATTGGTGATCATTATTATTGGAAACAAAATTAGTTATTCTTTGGAATAAACAGATTCAGGTGATTTGGTATTTGGTGCAGATTTATATGAAAACATCAGGGTCACCGTAAAAAATTGGTTCCTATATCCTGATGATACATACTGAGTTAGAGAAACGCTTGTCAAGAGACAGTTTTTTGTTCTTGTGTGTAGAAAGTGTTTTTAATAAATACATTTTATGGCATATATAGCAATTGTATCATTCAAATCAAATAAAAAAAATGAATCCCATTTCCAGAATATATAATCGGATTGTTATAAATATCTAGTCCACCGATATTCAATCCGATCGAAATCTGTATTTTACAATCATTGGGTAAGTACTCCATGTTATAATCGAATTCGAAAATGTGGTCCAAGGTTAATGAATTTGCAAAGGATGTGGTTTGTGTGACTCATTTCTATAGGTACACGATCTTTCAGAAATGGGTGTTCAAATTTGACATTGGCCCGGAGAAACGGAGAATGAAAGCCCTTGAGTGCTTTCCCTACCGATCAATGAAGAAATAAAATGAATTTCAAATAATTTTTTTTGTTCTATCACTGAACTTTTCTCAAAAATACATTATTCACAAAGTGATCGCTATCTCAATATGAATGTATGAAAAAACTTGTAATCGATTGTAATTAAATACATTGTTTTGTATTTGTGTTTGCTACCTAGCTTCGTTTCAAATTTCTCAACAATTTGTCAATACGACAATTAAAATAAACCGGTAAATTTTGTGACAGTTTCTAAATTTGTCTCTTCAAGAATATGTTTTGAAAAGTACTCGTTTTCACATGTTTGTGGGTAATTTTGAACGAAGTTTCGTACTGTTTAAGGTACGAGATGTATGGATTACTCGATTTCATGTCAATAAGTATAAACAGTTAAAATAATTTGATATTTGGAGTTGAACACTTTAGGAGAAACCTTCTTATTGTTCAAATAATGTTGTTCAAGATTTATCTTCATTAGAAAATAACTATTTTTGGATTTTCTCTTTTCTATATGTTATAGAAAATGAGAAATTTCAAACAAAAAAAAAACAAATAGCAAGAAATTACTCGTATGTAGATGATCTACGGAGGTTTCTATCAAATACGCATGAATCGGCGGAAATAATGCACCTGAAACAACTACTTGCGACAAAAATTTCATTAAAATATTGTATTACATACGGGCTTTCACGCATGAGTTGCTAATCGTCAGTGTCGACGTGTTCTCAATCTCTGAGGCCTGAAATGACAGAACGCATCGTGACAGGTGATTTAAATGTCTGTGCATTGATTCAAATTGGTATCCGATCATGAATCACGTCGCTAGCTAAGTAGAGTTATGAGTTCGGTTTGTATATATGTGTTATTGATAGCATTTGTTCTGGATCAGATGGTACGCCTTGCACCAACTCCACATTTCGTATCATCATGTTTTATTATTTTTCACACATGAACATGAGCTGTAATTGAAGCATTATCTTGTCCTAATTCTTCATGAAGTGTTTAGTATACGCCCTTGAGGATTGTTACACAATTCAATGGATGAATAGGATAATGTCTATGCGCATAATTTCATTTTTAAGTTTGTGAATGCGATTCGGAATATATTGAATCCATTATTCATTAACACACACTTTTGTTACATTGTTACAACCCAGTACATGACAACAGCCGTTTTGATGCCTTCCAAAAATGTGGATTGAGATTTATATTCAACACGACAAAAACAATAAATTGATAGATGTAGCCGTTAGTACGTGGTAGATCATCATGAAATATTAGAAATAAAACTTTCTATGTTTTTTTATCACTTTTATTTATAACTAATGTTGTTCAGTATACCGTTTCGAGAAATTTCAACCACGTTGTCCCACATAAACACTATTACACTCCAGACAATTAATCTTGTTGAACTCCAGATTTCTCCATATTGTCCACTTGGTCTTTTAAATTGAAAAGGAAACTAGATAACCTAGCATGTGGTATGAAATCCACTTTCACATTGTTTTTCTGAAAAAACACGCAATTTCCTCTGTTCTTTTATCAAAATATGTTATAGCTACACATTTTTTTATTTCTGTAAGTAAATATGGGGCTTTGTTTTCTGACCAACTTCTGAATTGTGTCTGCACTGTCTACGTTAAAACCATTATTATGTAAGATATACAATAGACTACCCGAATAGATGGAAACCAAAAATCTGGAGACACAATTCAGAAATGAAATTAGGAAAATACAATCTGTTAGGCCTCATTATACGAATATTTTCATAAGAAAAAAGAACATTTAGAACTTTCAGAAGCAGAATGCTACTTGAAAATTTTTGAAATATATTCAAGTATTTGAAAAGACAGTTTTGGCTTTCAGTTCTCAATATTTATTTCAAAAACCGGTGAGAACTATTTGTTCATTGACAAGACAGTTTTGGTGCCATAAAAAATATATTTCCATTCTTTTGACATTCTTATATTCGTACATGCAATTTTTTTATTCAACATTCAATTATGTTTATGTTTATAGGTATATGTAAATAATGTACGTATATAAGTGTAAATATACGAATATATTTGTCTGTATTTAGTGTATTTAGAGTGATGCCATGTATGTAACAAAATAAAATACCTATATCCACTATGTGTTTTCTGTTATTTTACGAATATGATCTGTCAATAATAATTTTGTTCTTTCGAAAATAAAGTATACCTTAATTAACTGACTTATTGATCTGTTTCGAGATTTGATTCACAGTTGATTTACGACAAGAGATGCTTGAACAAATCTCCCATTTTGATTTCATTTCAAAAAGCCACAATTTTTATTTCAACGCGATAAACGACGGAAATCGCATGCATAAAATATGGCCTAATAATTTCAAAAACTACACCTCCCGTTTGGAAATCTTCACAAACATTTTGTGTAGATCAAATCGTGAGGTGTAGTTTTTGAAATTACCACCTATAGATCTACATCAAGTAACGGCCGAATCAATCAAAAAATGTCCTAATAATATTGAGTCACATCTTACAAAAAGTAATGAGATGTACTTATTCCAACCATATAATAGTGAATTCATTTCGTAAGTCGTAGATTGAAGATTGCATTTCAGAAATTTCCAGTTTTTATGGAATGATCTGAAATACTCTCGACTGTTGAAAAAATTTTGTAGGAAAAAAGTTTCAGTGCTTTATTTTTAGGTCGAAACGGAAACCTACTTTTTTTAAGGATAATAAAACCCAAGCAATACAAGAACCTCAGGGTATGTTTGGGGCAGAGCTCCATACATGAGAACAATACTCCAAAGAAGGTCTGAACTGAGCTTTTTAAAGCATTGAAAGTTGCTGAGGTGTGTACAGTTTTCTGGTTCAGAACAGTGTTCCAAGCTTTTGAGAAGCAGCCTTCCAAATTCCAGCGACATGATTGTGCCAAGACATATTGTGTAAATTTCTACCCCCAACACACTTATCAAAGCAGAAAGCGGAATTGTCTAACCTGACATTATTATATCCCATTTGAAGATGTTCATCTTCTTGGAGAAAACCGATAGCTGGGTTTTTGTGGCATTGACTTGAACCTGGTTACTTCCACACCAATTAGAAATCACTTCTAGATATGCAACCTCCTGCTGCCGGTGACGTAACGATGTGGCTCCGTAGCTGATGTCCTATTCCTTGGAAAGGATATAGAGGGCTATCATACTGTAACGAATTAATTAATTAACTGTCTTAAAACAAATTTATTTTTACCAATATTTCACAATCACTACTCATATATATATACAACACTTAGCAACTAACGCTTAATTTATCTTCACTGTTCGAATTCTTTGTTAACGAATACATACTGACTGCCTCTCGGGACGAAAAGCGGCCTTTTTATATCGTCAACGAACGCTCCAGATCTCTCTAGGGATTTCGGCACTCATCTATACCTTTCGCGGTGGTTCGCGATAAGTCATGTGTTTGCTGGATTGTTCAGGGCCGGCTTCAGATTCGTTACATTGCCCCCTACTAAAAGACGTTTTGCCCCGAAATGTCATCCTTGTCGTGTGTCGATACCTGCATGACTCCCCATATCTGCACTGCGAAGTTCGATGGAAATAACACTCCACAGTCTTGATGCTGCTGGATCTGAAGATCGTTTAGCCCAGAGGCTAATTTCGGGATTGCCAAGTCCACGAGATTCTGGTGGAGCATCGTGTCCTTAAGTCTAGTAAGACTCCTCCAGACGTCTTCATAGGACGGTTTGTCTCAATAATGCTTTTGGTCACCAAGTAGAAAATGTTTATCTAACCCTTCTTCAACTGTAGCACGCCTCCGACTCCAGTATTCTGTTCTCGTAATGTTTGGAGCTGACCGAATTTCTTGTTGAATACCACAGCGATACCCTTGGTCATTTGAAGATCCTCTGCCACGCAGTGAGTTGCTGCGTAATCAACTGGAAGCTTGAAAAGGTCTCGTGGCTCTTCTCGAGTTACCACATGTACGACCTTCTGTCCATTCGAGTATAAGGACATGAATTTTGATAATGCTGGTGCGCCCTCCCGAATGAATCGGGGTAATATTTCATTATCCACTTGACAACATACATTGTATGGGATTTGTCGGATATACAGAAATAATTTTACCTAATGAAAATACATTAAAAAATGGATGAAAGAATATAAGTTATTTTCATCTGTCACTTTTGGACAAAAAGTAATCCACAGAATAAATATCCTCCTTTACGAGCATATCTTTCAATATATTTTCAAAAACATTCAAGGTAGGGGATTCGGTAATATACTTCGGACTTCGGTAACTTTTTGAAGAGCTGTGGCCCTACGATATTGAGAGAAATAGGTACATTCTAATTTATATTCAACGATGAACAAACTTGGTAGAGCTAATAACCTGAATTGTTTGAACAAATCCTCACATTAATAGGTACTAGATACTTTTGCAATTGTTCTGATGATTTTTTTGTGTCCAAGAAAACTGTATAAGCATGTTGTGTACCCTTGTAAAACTGAGTGAGGTAGCTAGTTTTAGCAATAAATGAAAAAAAACTATATTTTTGACATTCTGTTTCCATTTAATCTATAACTTCTAATTTTAAAAGTCGGTTGTTCAAACTAGTATCAACATATTATTCTTCAATATTGTGGAAAGTTGAAGAAACTCCTCTAATTAAAAAATGTAATTTTATTAAGCATATTTACATGGGAAAAAAGTTGAGGTATTTAGAATCAACTGGCGGCATCTTTCTCGAGCAGAACATATTTATTTGAGTAGGAAGTAACCCTATTCTTTTTCTGTAATAAGATTACTCTTTCTTCTCAGTGAGCCGGTGTTTCCATCTAGTGTTGAATAGAAAAAGGAAAAATGTGTTAGTGTTCAATAGCATGTACTTCATGATTCTAATATTTACATACCGGGCGACATAAAAACATAATTCAATGTAGTTGAATAATTTGAAAGATATGGATTTAACTGGTGACGTGTTGAGTGAAAAATGAAAAGGCGTTAAATATTTCGAATATAAATTATAAGCATTAATTTGTCTCAATGTTTCTACAGGTTAGGATGTGGCATATGTCTACCGGAAGCAACTACTTCTTTGGCTGATATCACGACGAACATTGGGTTATATACGACAGATATTTGTACGAATTTCCTAACAGTGACTGAAAACCTATAGAAGGGTGTCACTTCACATTTCGGTATTTCGTCACAGTTTAGCCATCAGGTATGAGCCTATGCTGAGAGAATGACTTGAAATGGGTCGGATTCAACAGTAGTGAGTGGATAGGTAATAGCTTTTCTTGTTAACCAAACTGCCTCTTCATTACCGTTATTTTCTTCTTCTTTGATGTGAGAGATGATTGGATGTTGACTATGAGTTCTTGAGTAAGAGAAGGGGCAACACAAGTTGTTTTTGGTTTTAATGGTTCGGGAAGTAAGCCAAATCCCCATTTCAATTTTTAGAATGAACAATAATTTTTTTCATTGAACGATTTCGCTATTCTAATAAAACCTTTATTTTCTCAAAAAGATTAGTTTTTAGCATACCCCTTCTCTTACTGAAGCACTTGCATAATTGCCTGACATATACTCATTGAACCTGTTATAATCTTCTTGATTGTCTTTCTTTTACTATAGGTCAATGCCCCACATACAGCAAATATTTGCTTATAGTAAACTGTGTAATTTGAAAGAAATATTGAAGTATGAGCTAATGATTGTTGCTCCGACTCTTTTGCCTGTTTCAGATGCATCAGAGTAGAGTATCCTGAAATCCACATAAATGTTCATCAACGAATTTGTCGCTTTTCTATATCTTTTGAGACTGATGATTTAAGGGATAGTCCAAAGTAGTGGTAGTGGGTAGTATCGAGAGACGGAAAGGTAATTGAATGTTGATCTATACCTGCAGCACTCTTTTCTTTCCGACTTGTTCTTTTTTTAATACTAACATATATTTTTCATTGAGTTTTGTAGATCATGTCTGTCCCGCATTTATGTATGTTTCACACTTGATGTACTCGTATCATCAACGGTTTAAATCCAAGATGAAAATCATCATGGTTCGATCGATGAGAGACTTGACTGATTTAGACTTTTAGCTTCCGGAAGTCTTTATTATTTTAACGTCATTTGTCTATCTATTCAAAAAAAATAAGCTCTTCAAAAGCTGTATATCATTCAAGTCGACGTAGCGATGTAGATTTCAATACAAAAAATTTCATTATGAGGACAAAGGATTTCACAATTGAAAAGAACAAAATCCGGTTTAGTTGCGGAGACTTCGAAATATAACCTTTCTACACGAAGGCAACGCACATAACACTGATTCTACTACTACTACTACTACTACTACTACTACAACTACCACTACTACTACTACTAAGTTCCAATCGACCACGGCCTAAGAGCAAGGCTTCTTGTTTACTTCAACAGTTAATTCATCTATTCAAATGAAAATACTTCCACAAGGTGATCAACAAAGCAGAAACTAATGAACCTCACTATACTGAATGCTTAATGTTTTTGACGTTCTCCTTGGATCTAGGAGGTAATAACATATTTTGTGTAACCGTATGTTTTTTAATTTCACTGTGATCGTATCACAAGCATGGCGGGTTTTTTGTTTCAGATGTTTCAAATCATTGGATGTATAACTCAAATTGAATTTCGTTTTCAAAATTCGGAGTAATAAGGCTAGATGATCTTGCGCAGGTAACCTATTCGTACTAGTAAAATCACGATGGACGGTGTTCACAGTTGGTGCCTGAAGGAGCAGATATCTGTCAACCTCAGCTGTGATAATCCCCTTCACCATTTTCCCTAAATGGTGAGATCATTCCATTTGAAACGGAAGTGAAATATCTTGGCATTGTCCTTGATGAAAAAGTCACATGGAAGGCTCACTTGAGAAAAGTTTCAACCAAAGCCAGACTGTCCCTATGGACATGTCGAAGGATTTGTGGTAAAATTTGGGGTTTAGGTCGCAAACAAATCCATTAGATTTATGTGATGATTGTCAGCCAATGATCACTGTGCGATTGCCTGCTGGCCGAAGGCTTTACAGAAAACGGCCCCAAAGGAAGCTCTCTTGCTCACAGAGACAGGCTTATCTGGCTATCAGTGGTGCCATCAGTGCCACACCTTCAGTGGCCATGGAGATCTTTCTAGATCTACCTCCTCTTCACATTTTCCTGTAGAGATAGGCAGGATGGACTACATATAGACTTGTGCATATTGCCAATTGCACAAATCAATTTAATGCAGAGTGCAACAGACTGTTAGTTGACACTGGAAGTCACAGCATACTGGAAATGACCTCTGACTTCATGCCTCCAACTGTCAACTACGAAATGCCTTACAAAGTACTGTTCCCGAGTGTGAGGACTGTATCCTCTGAGATGAGGAGATATTATGAGCAGATAGTTGTTGGTTCACAGATGTATCTAAAACACCTCCCGGTTCTGGTGCAAGTTTTTTCAGTCGCATACCCAGAACAGAGATATCAACCTGTCTCCGAACTTATGCGAGTGTTTTTCAAGCGGAAATTTACGCTATAGAATTGTCTACGGAGCGATTGGAAGAATTCAACCTCATACACAAGGCAATAAAAATATTATCGGACAGTCAAGCGTCGTTGGAAGCTATTGGCTCCTACCGAGCAACGTCTAAATTGGTAGCAAATTGTCATAAACGACTCTCCTCGATAGGAAGACTTATCAGATTGTCTCTGGTCCAGATTTCTAGCCATACTGGCCTGAAAGGCAATGAGGCTACTGACTCCCTTGCAGAGGAGAGTGCTGCAAACCACTTTATCGGACCAGAACCTGTCATTGGCATCACTTTCAGGTCGGATGACAGTCGGAAGACAGTCCGAGTCTCTGCAAAAAATGGAAAATGTTGAAACAGCAGAGCACATACTTTGTGCCTGCCCCGCTGGGTACTGAATAAGGCTTTTAGAGTTCGGCAGAGCCGTCTCTATATATGCTGTCTCATGCTTCATCCTAAACTAACATAATGAATTATTTTATGATTTTTTTGATTTAGTGTCCTAAAGTAGGTACCAAGCACATTTGCTTTCTCCTGTTGAATGTATATTTTTGAATGTTTCTGAATACGTCTTATATTCATGAAATGATTGTGTGTCACATATTGTTTTAATTGTTCCATTTGAAGGAAATATTTATATCATTGTGATATTATAGACAGTACTATGGTCATAGATATAGTTAGTCATGAAAATCACAATGTTTTCGAATTTTAAGAATTTATGAATGTTAAAACACTTCACAGAATTCTGAAAGCTTTCTTACGAAAGTGTGAAAAAAGTTCATGACCTAATTCGTGAATAAATTAACATATCTGGCATAGTCGGTGACATATATATTCCCTTGGGGATTATTTAATTATTAATTGTATCCAGTTTTTGCCTCTTGCATATCTATCTTTAATTATGTATCAGTTGAACATATTTCATGTGTTACTTGGAGGTGAGTACCGTAATTTATATCTCAAAAATGCGAATAATCACAATAATCTACTGCGCCAAAGGTTGCGAACAGTGAATCACAAGTATATTCATATGATGAATAAATGTCTATTAGTAATGAATATGTAATTTTAAATTCAGTTCATCAAGTGATACATTGATTTCAAACACTCAAAGACCTGAAGTATAAAAAGAATTATAATTGAAATTCACTAATACATCTTAATCCTATTCAAATATCAAAAAATAAAAAAGTATACTAAAACAGTCATTCATTTTTATTATCACGGTCGCAATTTACTTATTATCCATGGTACATAGTTGGCAACTTTAGTGTATACTCCAGGCCATCCTTGCATTCCACACGGAGACGGACCGAATGAAACAACTCCAATAGAATACCAGTTAATCTCTCCATTTTCATCAGCGTATAGGCTCATCAGAGGACCCCCACTATCGCCTCTACAAGAATCCTTTCCTTTCTCGCCTCCCGCACAGACCTGAGACCCTTGGAGGTTAACACCAGCCTGACTATATATTCGGGAACATTCCGAGTTAGCTTTCACAGGTACCTGAAAATGATTATTCAATTATTTGTAAATTTTTACCTCCCACTATCACAAAATGAATTGTAATGAAGAACTGAATACAGGTGAAGAAAGGGTTAATTAAGTTCTACTTCATTTCAGCATTTTTTTTCCAAAATGTGTCTCATTTCAAAACTATTCGAAAAATTTCAAAGACAAATTGAAACATGAAATATGTCAAAATATGAATTTAGAAATATTACAAATCTGTCACAATACAGCTAGGCACGTACAATCTTTCTTGAGGAGTTATTTGATATACATATCTGTTCAGATACATTTTTTTTTTGATAAATCGACAATCACCGTACGATTTCAAAACACGTTCTGACATTTTTGGTTTTGATGTTATCTCGTTGTTTGATATCTCGAACTTTTGATGGCCTTGATGTTTCAATCTAAGTATTTGTTGTTCTTTTGTGTCGTTGAGCTCTGTATGTGTCAGAACAGATTTCAACTTTTTTCTGTTTTATAAAAAGTTCTAACATCATATAATCATCTAATCATATATTCAGATAGTTGATGTTGATAGAGCGGCGTGTTTGTCATACTAATATTTATTTTCTATCGAATTTACTGTAGAAACTCTTGAAGATATCATCATCAGAAGACGATGCTAAAATCATATGAATCTTACTGCTGGCTAAGAGTAAATTTTCACTTTCGTCAATGAATATCAAATTTGTTTTAAAATCTGTTTAAAAATCTGTTTTTCCGTTAACCAGCTGTCGCACCCCTACGAACGACAACCCTTAGAAGTCAAAACTTGTGCGAGCTAGGATTAACGAAGTCTTACCTCTCAACGTGTGATTCCTAACACGGGTAATCAAGTGAGTATTGGTTATTTTATTTCACTTCCTATTCATATAATAAGAATACCCACTTTGATATCTGATATTGATCAGGTTTCCACCTGTGATTATTATATGAATGAGTAAGCAACTGGTTGTTTGAAATGAGATCTTTGTCGCTGTTCATGGATCTTTAGTCCTTTTTTCATATACCGGTTTTAACAATTTCTAGGATTCCTCACTTATTCTGTAAATGTTTTCTAAAATGTGTAGAGTCATACTAGACTTATGTGGCTCAAAATGAAGAAAAAAGCAGGCAAGAAATTGTAACCTCGTCAGTTTTGTTGTAGACAATAGTAGGAACTGTCAGGGATGTTTCTGAAAGTGATAGTATTTTTCCTTCATAAATCAAATTCCCAACACTAATTGGAATTTACTATAACCTGAACAGACACATCAGATAAGACACGGCATGGGTTGACCAATGCCGTACAGTTTATACAATTTTTTTGTCGTATTAGACAAAATTAAATACCGGCAAAGATTTGCTCGAGTTTGAGTGATCAGGTTCTCATACTTCTTGAAAGTAGCTTTCACATCGGAAATCGTCTTAGGCAGCGAGTTTTTTGGTATTTCATTATGATGACCAAGAAAGAAATGGAATCTATGAACATTGACAAAGTTTTCATTCCAAACCAAATGTTATTCTACCACTCAATAATTATGTATATAAGATATCATAACAGGTAGTTATTCATACATAACCAATTAAAACAATAATTAATACCAAGAATACATTCATGACACTCATCTGATTCAGTTCCTTTGATGATCCTCATTATCGGAAGTGATGACTAACCCCGATTTATATAAAAGATTTCAGTAGTAAGATTTGTTTTCTGTCATTTTCTGATGATCCAAGAATGTTAACTTCTACGGCCGGCGATAACTGTGACAAAATCTATTTTCCAGTTTTTATGGCCGTGGTTTGCAGGTTTTTATGCCTGGTTTTCATCTAATACTGCGGTAAACATTATCAAAAAGTGTTTCAATAGATCAATTCCACACCAGAGGTTCGTGTTTCATTTATCAACAGTCTAAAAGCAAATCTAAATATGCATTTCAACATCAAAACCACGTAATGTTTTTTAGTATTTTGAACCTTTCTGTTCTGTAGGAGTGGGAGTTTATTATTATCTCTTTAAACACTTGCACGAAGGTTTGATAAGGCGATAAACTTCAATGAAGTATCATTGATGAAATGTATTTTGGATGCATATAGATATAGTAAAAAATGAATAGTTATATGACAATGAAATGACTTGACAAACAGCAACACTAATTCTGATTCAACAATCAGCCTTCTTGAAACAAAGGAATGGAAAGTGGCAAAATTTCAACAGAATATCAGAGAATACGCTGTCAACGCTAGTCAATACTTACATCAAGTTTCAGTTTCACAGAGCTCTCTGACCTGGTTTCGGTTTTACCCCAACCAGCCACTGTCAGTTTTTTTCCAACGAAATTTTTGGTTTGATCATTTGTAGTTTTTGGCAGACAGATTGGTTTGACGTTAGCTGAAAAAAGTAATTATTATTTTTATAGTATTAATGAAGTTTCACTTTGGAATAACGTTGATCTATAACTGTTCTCCTTTTATTTTCCTGATCTCAAGGAAAACAATTCAAATTTATGTAGGAAATATTTTTCTCATCATCATATGTTACACAATAGTCCAGATTTAAATGAGAGAATAATTGAATCATATTCGAATAATGAATTAGAAAACAAACACCATGAATAAAAGAAAGTGCTTTTATTCCCTGTAAAATGTGTATTCAACTATAAAATATTCTACCTATTTACTGACCAAACCGCATTCTCTCATACAATCTTCGAACTGAATTATTTGCTTTCAGAGAAGACTTATTTTTTCATCAAAATATATATCTTCTATGCGGTGAAATGAATATAGAGCTCAGATTCATTGAAACTTACCCTGAAACAATTTGCTACAAGAAAATTCTGAAATGTTTAATGCAGTTTTTCCGCATTTTCATTAACACCAAAAATATAGAGTAAATGTTCTTACTTTTTTATAACTATTCAAGTAAATACAACAAATTAGGTATCATTGGAAAAAGAATTTTGTACCCTTTCAAATGATATATCACTCGACCCCACTTTCCATTTAAAATTTTAGGGTTGTTACTCACCCTCGCTAGGGGGTTGAAGGCACAGGTAGGAAGATACATTTTATGTTTGTTTAATGTATATTTTACATAACAGATACAAAATTTTATTTTGAGTAGTTTTAATTTGAATTCAATTTATAAATGTATAAATTAATATGTGTTTTTACTTTAAGTTTTTATACTAAACTTCACTACAGTTAGAAATTTACAGAAAATCAATATCAGGTAAGTAGGGGATATACCCAACACGGAAAAACATGGCAAGGGGTCTACGACACAAAAAAGTTTGGGGAACTCTGGTTTAAGGCAACTGCGTTTACTTCACAACTCTCCAATCACTTCACATTTTGGCACGCCAAGTAGGAATGTTCCACAAAACAGTAAGTAAAGCATTAAAGTTAAATACATTCTACTCGTATAAAATGAAAATTCTTCAATTGGTTTATGACGACCATTTCAATAGAAGAATAGAATTTTGTGATACAGTAACAAAGTGTATGAATGAAACCAAAATATTTTGCAAAATATTTCACTGATGAGTGTACGTTTTGTTTTCCTGATTGACACGTTGAAAAAGAAAATGATCGCTGCTGGAGTGATGAGAAACACAATCAAGAGAAAGTGAACGGGCATTCATTTCCAACTAGAAAAAGGATAAATGATAGACTTCCTGTTAGATGGATTGGACGAAGAGGGCAATAAAATATCTAGTACAATCACTCAACTCATCGTTTCTAGATTTCGTTCTGTGGAGACATCTAAAACGCAATCTCGAGATTTGAAAGATCTGGAGAGAAAAATACGAGTTGGGTATAGATAACTTTGAGCAGAAGTTTTTTTGGAATATTAGAGATGACTCAGAGAACAGAGGTCATCACTGATTAGAACATAATTGAATTATTATGAATCAATCAAAGTAATAACTCATTAAATTGTTTAAAATGAACACTTCACACCCCTATTGTAATCTTCATGCAGTCATTGTTCACTGTGGTTCTGGCGTTGAATCTGGTCATTATCACGCCTTGGTCAAAGACGAAACGGACTTGTTTAAGTTTTACGATGGTCGTGTCATTGATTGTTTTGGCGATGTATTGAATTTACTGAAGCCTCTGGAGACATCCTACATTTTGTTTCATGAATGAGAAGACATTGGCAGATCAAGATCTTCAGATGATATCTTGCTGCAGGTTTTTACGGGCTTTCCTGCAGCTGAAAAAGAAATGCGCCACTGAAATCAATGAAGTCACCCCC